>PVLC010003598.1:0-95256 GCA_004027655.1 Graphiurus murinus
TAAACAACCTCTTCAAAGAAGTAATATCAGAGAATTTTCCAAACATAGAAAGAGAAGTTGACACACAGGTACAGGAAACATATAGAACCCCCTCAGACAAGACCAAAGAAGAGGTTCACCATGCCACATAATAATCAAGATGACTAATGTAGAAGCTAAGAAAAGAATTCTAAAGGCAACAAAAGTAAAAGGCCAAGTGACATTTAGAGGCAAACCGATTAGAATCACCCCAGACCTCCCAAACCAAGTCATGAAAGCCAGGAGGGGCTGGAGTAACATATTCCAAACTCTGAAAGAAAATAACTTGCAGCCAAGATTCTCCTACCCAGAAAAACTCTCTCTCAAAATTGACGGGGATATAAAAACCTTCCATGACAAACAGAAACTGAAAGCATTTATGTCTTCCAAACCAGCACTAGAGAAAATACTCAAAGAGATTAACTACAAAGAAGAACTAACAGGTAAACGTCAGAACCAGAGAAACAATAATTTCCAGGAAGCAAACAACTAAACAAAGAAGAACAAACACTATTGCAAACAGAAGTCAAAACCCAAAATGTTAGGAATTAAAAATCATCTCTCAATACTCACACTGAATATAAATAGTCTCAACTCCCCAATAAAAAGGCACAAGGTGGCAAAATGGATCAAAACCCAGAATCCATCTATATGCTGCCTGCAAGAAACATACCTTATGAACAAAGATTCCCACAAACTAAAGGTGAAGGGCTGGAGTAAGGTGATTCATGCCAATGGAACTCGAAGACAAGCAGGAGTAGCAACTATGATATCGATATTGGATAAATTAGATTTCAAGCCTAAGCTCATCAAAAGAGACAAAGAAGGTCACTTTTTACTAGTAAAAGGAACAATACAGCAAGAGGAAATAACAATAATCAACATCTATGTCCCAAACATAGGTGCAACCACTTTCAGAAAACAAACTCTACATGATATAAAATCACACATAGATCCCAATACACTAATACTAAGAGACTTCAATACTCCTCTCACATCACTAGACTGATCTTCTAAAAAAAAAAGGTCAGTAAAGAAATACTTTTTGTGTGTGTTACTAGGGATCAAACCCAGGGGCATCCTACCTCTGTGCTACACCTCCAGACCTATTTTATTTTTATTTTGAAACAGGGTCTCACCAAGTTATTGTATGCTGCTGGCCTCAAATCTGAGATCCTCCTGTTTCAACCTCCTAAGGACTGGGATTACAGGAGTGTATTTCAAGAAATACTTTATATTGACAATTTTTTCAGATGATTATGAAGTGAAGAAGAAAGACAGGATAATGATACTATCCATATTTATATTCCATTTTAGAATAACAGAGCACTTTTCACACATGATCTCACTTGATGATCTCAAGGGGGTAGTCATATAGGTGGGTAAGTGGAGAAAGATGCAGTGTGGAGGGATAATTGGAGATGCGAATAGAAGATGAAGTGATGAGTGGAGTAAGTTTCCCAAGGAGGTGGAAGAGGGAAGAATTTAGTGAAAGAAAAGAGTAGGGATCCCTCTCATTTTTAGATGGAAAGAAAAGGTGATTTCATGAAAAGATAAGAACATTTTGAAGTAAGAACTATTTAGATTCATGACTAAAGACCTCAATTCAAAGTAATCTCAAATTGCAGGCCAAACTCACAGGAGAAATGCGAAACAAGTAAGGAAAGGATGATGTTGACATAAAAAGTCAAAACACTGGCTTGTCACCCAGTCGCAACCTCTCTAGATTTCCAATACAGTGTAATGATCCTCCCACTAATGTAATGGTAAGTGGTCACTGACCCACTGGAGATGAGAGTAAACAGTTCAGTGTCTTAAATAACCCCAGCAAAGACATTAAGAAAAGCTCATTTGCTGTACAGAATGTATAAGTCAAAGCATTAAGCAATCTGTTAGAATAATGCTTTCCAAGAAGACAAGACATCCTGCAGTTATTCAAACAACAGAGATGTATGTCAGCCTATGATCCAGCCTCTTTAAAGAGTTCTACTTTCTTTATGATAATACCCAAATATACTCACAAATTTCTTCTTTAAAACCTATGCAGGATATCTGGGCTTGGTAGTACACGCTTGTAATCATATACTTGGGAGGCTGAGACAGGAGGAGCATAGGATTGAAACCAGCATCAACAACTTAGTGAGGCTCTCAGCAACTTAGTGAGACCCTGATTCCAAGAAAAAAGTAAAATAGGTCTAGGGATATAGCCCAGAGGTAGAAGGCCCCTGAGTTCCATCCCCAGTACCATACACACACACAATGTATGCAGGTTAAGAAAGAAATTTAAGTCTGCAGTCTATAAGACAACACAATTGGGAAGCAAAAGTATAATAGGCCTCCCTTCCTAACTGAGCAGTGCACCTACCACATGGACTCAGGCTTTGTGATATCTCAGCTAGACATCTGAAGATCCTAGTCTCTTGACTCTTTGAACTAATTCTACAATTTAAATGAATTAATTAAAATATTAATTTCTCAGCCAGGCATAGTAGTGCATGCCTGTAATCTCAGTACCTGGGGGGCTGAACCAGGAGGATCACAGGTTTGAGACCAGCTTCAGCAACATATCAAGACCCTCAGCAACTTAGCAAGACCATTTCAAAATAAAACATAAAACAAGGCTGGGGGTGTAGCCCAAAGGTAGAATGTCCCTGGGTTCAATCCTCAGTACCAAAAAAAAAAGACAACAAAATATTAATTTCTGTATTATATCTTATAGAAAATGTACTATTTTTGCTTCCAGCTAGTCTCATAACAAGTGTGATATGTGCAATAAATGGACTAGACGTAGAGCACAAGCCCTAAAAGTGGTCTTACCATTTAACCCAGACATTCCTAGGACCAGCTCCGCACATCCTGTGTTTGGATGATATCAGCCAGAAAAGTCTCTTTTTTCGGTAAACTAGTTGAGATTCTGTCATTTGGAACTCACACTGGCTCCACTAACTGAACATAAATTGCCTTATACGTGCAAGGTACTCAACAAATATACCTGTATATTGATGATCTGGTTGATTTTTCTGTCCCTTTGATTCTGTTATTGCCAATAAGACTTGGTCAAAACCAAGGCTAAAATTTGCCTGTAATAATTTGGTGCCCTAGCCTCCAACACAGGCCTGAATTTAATGTGTCTATTGTTCATTTTCCTAATTTCTAGGATATCACTAATAATAATCACAGCTACTTACTTAACATCTACTAAATTCCAAGTGCTGGTCTAATGCTTAACATATACAATTCTAGTTCTTGCAAAAACTTTGTGAGGCACGTATGCTCGCCATTTCATAGATGAAGAAGCTTAGTGCAAATGAAGGTAAATGTAGTGGCCGAGTTCATAAAGCTTGACTGGTGGACTTTAGGCTTCAAGCCAGGTTTGTTGAGCCCGTATTCTTTCCAGGGCCCTATGATGTCCTACTTATTCAAAAAAACTTTTGTGTGTGTAATAAGATAATGCAGGTAAAATTGCTCTAAAAATAAAAAATGTTCCAAATTCATTCCCTAATTGACAACCAAAAAAAAAAAAGTGAAAACGGGCTCAAATATTAACAAGGAAGATTTAAGTTAAGGAGAATGTTCTGTCTAACCCAATTATAGCATTAGAAATAGTAATTGAAAAAATTAATGCTGAATTTCATATAAATTAGACATTTTATGAAGAGGGAAAATGCAGCCAAGATTCTGTTCTATTTCTAAAGCCTCAAAAAAAAATCAGCCAGACCTAAGTAAGCAAGCACTGCTCCGCCAGGGAAAATCTCATTTTCTTCATTGAACCATCAATTCTCAGGACCCAGAATTTTTTTGGTGGCCTTATTGATAAATGGTGCTTATAATATACAAACATTTTGACTTACAGATCTGGGTGACAATATCACTAGTATTTGAAATGAACAAGCATACATAGTTATGCTATCTATATAGCATTATAACACATGAAAGCTCTATGTGTTAAATGGCATTTTGTAGTAAAATCCTTATAAAATCAGCTTATAATTATTAGTTCAAACAATGTAAAAAACCCAACATTACGAATTATATATATATTTGTCCCATTTTTGTGTTTTGGGTACACAAACTGCATCTTAATTGTCTTTTTTTATTGCAAGACTCTAGTATAAATAAAATTTGAAAAAAAAAATTGGCAGAGTTGAATTATGACTTCTGGGTGTTGGGAACTTTTGCCTTCATAAGCCCTCCCTCCATTCAAAAATGTTAAAAATTGTATTTTATGAACATATCAGTATAAAGATAAATATATTATACAACCATCCCTCTGTGTCCATGGGTTCTGCATCCATGGATTCAACCAACTGCAGATCAAAAAAGAATTTCTTTTTAGAGCATCTGAATTGAACATGTATAGACTTTTTTTCTTGTCATTATTCCTTAAACAACACAGGGTGACACCTATTTACACAGTATTTACATTGTATTAGGTATTATAAGTAATCTAGAGATTATTTAAAGCATATGGGAGGATGTACATAGGTTAGATGCAAATCCTACACCATTTCATATAAGGAACTTAAGCATCTGTGGATTTGGGGATCTTGGGGAAGTTCTGGAACCAATTTCCCAAGGATAACAAAAGATGGCTGTTTTTAAATATTTTATTTGACCCAAAATATCATCTTTTTCTTCTGATTTTAAAATGTGTTGAAATATTACTTTCATAAGTCCCTAAAAGTATTGTGGGCCTCAGGGGCTGTGCTTACTTTTCCTATCATGTTAGCCTATTTTCTGCTGCTATATCAGAATACCACAAACTGAATAATTTATAAAGAATAGAAGTCCCTTTGGTTCACAGTTCTGGAGACTGGGAAACTCAAGAGTGAAGCATTGGCATCTGGCAGGGGCCTTCATGCTGTGTTATAAACAAGATATGGAGGCAATCTGGTAGAATCATCCTTTTCATAAACAACCCCCTCCCATTACAACTAATCCATTCCCATGATAATGGCATGGATCCATTCATGAGGGTAGAGCACCCCCTGACCTAATCACCTCCTAAAGTTTCCACCTCTTATTACTACTACAATGACAATAAAGACTAGGAATGGAACTGCCATATGACCCAGCTATACCACTACTCAGAATTTTGCCAAATAAATTAAAGTTAGAATACTGTAGTGTTACATGCATATCCATGTTCATTGTAACACAGTTCCCAATGGCTAAATTATGGAACCAACAGAGATGCCCATCAATAGATGAATGGATAATGAAAATGCGGCATAGACACACAATAGAATTTTACTCAGCCATAAAGAAGAACAAATTATGTCCTTTGCAGGAAAACAGATGGAACTAGAGGATATTTTGGTAAGGGAGATCAGCCAGTCTCAGAAAGTCAAAGGTTGAATGTGTTCTCTCATATGTGGAAGCTAGAGAGAAAATAGGAAATAAAAGGGATTTCAGTAAATGAGGAGAGAAACGGGGGAAAGAAGAACTTATGAAGGAAACAGATCAAATAATGCTATGTCCATATCATTACCAATCTCACTAATACATACAGGGATGGGGTGAGACCTGAAGGTAAACACATCAAGACTTGAGGTCATGTGTGATTGTATGACTTTGAACCTCACTGTGATATATAATTACAATGCACCAATAAAAGTATTTAATTTTTTTTCAATGTGAGTTTTAGAGGAGACAGTCAAAGCACAGTCCTGGTTTGGTTTATGGATGAGTCAGTCCTAAGTATATTTTTAAGTAAGTGAAATTAATAAATGATTTAAAGTTAACATTTACTTGGTAGTAGTGATTCTTAGAGCTTCTATTCTGGAGTGATTTTCAGTTTAAAATATTTTTCAAAAACAGCCAATTAACAAAATCACCACAAAATACCAATATTCACTTAATCTGAAGCCAACTATTGAAATGTAGTACTGTAAACAAAATTAAAACTCAAGAGCAATGTAGAAGAAGACTGTCAAAATGACAAAATAAATATTTCAAATAATATCAGAGGTTGCTGTAATATTGAACAAATATAGCACACCTTTAAAATAATGGAATCCAAATATTTTCTTTTTAAAACTCTGACATTCCAAGAGAGTCAGTTCATAAGGTAGATGAAACTCACTTTAAGAGTGTGAGTTTATACTTGGAGCCACATGGTTATTGACTATGATTTGGTTAAACTTGTGCCCGGAATGCTAGACCTGCCGCCCTTCACAACATTGCTTTTGGAACTCAACATTTCTCTACTGTTGTTTCAAGAGACATCTTTTTAAAATGGAAAACTGATTGATGAAATCTTAGGCATGAATAAATATTAATGCATATAATAAGTTAAAATGCTGCCGTGTTATAAGAAAGGTTTGTTGGCTAACTGTGCTGTTTCTTCTAATAATTCAAAGTCTAGTGTTTAACTTACAGAATAAAATGTGGAAGCCAATTCTTTAATCCATAATGTGGTTGCACTGATCATCAAAACCATTTTGGGGAGGCAATCAGACTGACGTTCACTGACTTAAGGTGTCATATCCGAGCTGTTTTTCCCGCTTCCAAATGAATTGAACAATGTTCAAAATATGAGGAAGCATCATTACATTGCCTGTATGGAGTTGTATACAGATTAATATCTGGATCATAATTCAGACTCACCCTCCCAATGGGATCGCATACATATGAAGTAATGCTAGTATTTATGGGATGGGCATTTACCAGAACAGCTCTTAAAGGCTACATAATAAAATTGCATTAGAGCTGCCTAAATTAATTAACCGTAGATACTGAAATGGATTCAGCTAATGGATTCTGATTCTCCAGAGAGTACTCTCTTTTAATAATAAAAAAAGCAAAAAAAATTCAAAACAATGCTTTTCTTCCTCTTTTCATAACATCTAGCCATCTAGCCATTTCTCTAATGACCAAGAATGGGCAGGGGCGGGAGTCTGTGCACACTCCCTGTGAGACTTCAGGAGGAAGAGGTCACTGAGTGATCACACACTCTGGATTCTCCTCTCCAAGGACAAAGCAGCCGGCACATCCTGCTGCCCTTCGAAACCAGAAACCAGTCTAGAGTTTCAGACTTATCTGCTGCATTGCATCACCTGATTGCAGACTTTGCCAGACCCTCATAAATGTTTTTCATAGGTGGAGGAAGTGAAGGCACTAAGGGGCCAGTAAACAGGGAGGGCATTAATGTTTAGAAGGGGGTACTACCAGGCTCTGCCATCCATTGAAAGGTTCTGAAGATGAAACTTACAGAGAGGAGAAAGAGGACATCCAAGGTCATTTGGTCCCTGTCATGTGGGCAAGTAGAATCACGTGCCCGTGCACAGTTAACACTTAGGGAGTCTTGTGATGAGGTTGCTAATTATCCAAAGGCACACGGTGAGAAGTTCAAGAGATTTAGTCTGTGGACTCTCAAATTACAGGTTTTCAACTTGCTTTTCAGTGAAAGAAGCCCCTTATGTTCCTACATTTCCCTTGCAATGTCCTGTTTGGCCATCTTTCTGCTCACTAGCAGTTCCAGCAGAGGGCAGGCAGGGGAAAGGAGCCACAGACAGCAGAAGAGCTTCTGAACATGTTAAGGCAAATTTTCTGGATTACTTAGAGCAACAAAGACCTTTCTGTCCAATTTTTTTTTCCTTGTATATCTGTCTGTATGCGGATCTCTAATTCTCAGGGTTTTCTCTCCTAAGGAATCCTCGATATGATTTGGGAAAGCAAAATGAAGACACATGAAATAATGAGACAGCCATGCTATCATGCCATTCCCACTATCCCTAGGAAAGCCCTGGGTTTTAGAAGGAGGAAGAGAGGGCTTGGTATGCTGATCAAAGTACAGTCTTCCCTCTGTATCCTCAGGTTCTTCATGCTTAGATTACACCAACTGCAGATCAAAAATGTTTTAAAAATAAATCGCATCTATACTGAACATGTACAGACTTTTTGTCACTATTCTTATAACAATACAATATAACAACTATTTACTTACATTGTTTTAGGTATTATAAGTAATCTGGAGATGATTTAAAGTGTATGGGAGGATGTGTGGGGATTATATGCAAACCCTATGCCATTTTGTATAAAGGACTTCAGCATCCTCGAATGTTGGTGTCTACAGAAGGTGCTGTAACCAATCCCTGGAGGATTTCAAGGGACACCTGTATAAATTGAAGTAAATAATTAGTGCAGAGAAGTGAGACTCAAAGAATAGACAAGTGTAGTTTTGGGAAATTCATTGAGCAGGCTAACAGAGAGAACTTGAAGGCATCCTGTTAGAATTTGGTTTATGTAGAAGGATCTCATTGGATCTCAGTACTAGGCCTTTGTGGCAGTCAGCCAGAGTGAAGGGTCTGGGAAATTCAGGATTGGTTGGCATTCCAGGAGGAAAAAATATTCTGTATATTTCCATATCATTCATTAAAGTCTGTGTGACAATGTCATGAGCAATTCACTACTGGGAGGTCTTCATCAGATAAACAGGACTGCAGAATTCATGGCCAAGGAATGTGGCCTGAAGAGGCACTCCCAGCCCCAGCTGCTACCTGCACACCCAGGGCTGGCTGGGAACCAAGGAGACATGCTGAAACCAGGAGCCTCAGCGATGGACGGCAACATTGCAGCACTAAATCCTGAGATTAAAAGTAATTGCTTCTGGCTTTAAGAATAAAGGAAAAACAAGATCAGCCTTGGCTGAATTACTTTTTTTTTTTAACAACCATGTTGAAGACAAGGTCTGAAATCTGCTTGGTATTTGAAAATGTGAGGAAATGAATGTTTTCTATCAATATAATTTAAATCCACCCAAGAGTACGAATATATAAGAACACTTGAAAGCAAGTACATTTTGATTAGCATGATTAAATCAAATGAGTTTACTGTTAGCTATAAGGGATAACGTCTCAAATTTAGCTTACCTGAATATAATTTTAGAAGGTTTGCCTTGAAAATAGCTCTTGAGTTTTCATTTTGAAGCATTTTCCTACTGAAAAGTCTCAGCCGAACCTACCAGAATTCTCTTTCTGTACAGATGAAACTGCAAACAGAGAACTATGGAGGAAGGGGGAGGAGAAAGACATTTCTATACTGCTAATATATTCCTGTGATGGAATTGTCTTCGCTACAGAAAAAAAGAAAAGAATTCATAAAAATTCATAAAGGAGCAGCTGCAAGTCTAAGTTATTGTTAGAAGGATTTAAAGATGTCTGACTCACAATCAAATAAGTAATACTTATGTGTTTGCTTGTTTCCCTCTCCGAGGGATATAGAGTGGCAAACGTCAGGAGATGTTCTGTACACAGAGCCTCCATTTTTCTTGAGAGCAAGAGAGCAGTGGCACTGAGCAAAAGCAGAACAAGAATAAGAAAACAAATCTCGCCTTTTGAACTCGAATTTTAAATTATATGTATTAATTTCAAATATTTGTGGCAGACTCACAATGATGTAGAGAGAACTAATTAAAACGTGTCTTGTCTCCCAGAAGTGCAGCTGCTTTGTGGAACCATATCAAATTGTCTACACAAAAAGCAATTTAATTTTGTTTAGCCTCATTTCATAAACCCTCACAGGAACATCATCAACCAATGCTAACCAGTAAGAAATAAAACCTGCCTTGTTTTCTGCTATCATTCTGTACAGACACTAATATTATAAATCTAATATCTTCTTGCACGTGATAACATTGAGGACATTCTACAGAAAGGAACAAAATCTATTTCAAGACATTGCTCACCACTTATGTTTCTGGTTCATTAATTCAAAACAGAAAAAAAGAATATTTCTTATACCAGAAATATTTTGTATACCACCAGGATGATTTAACCTAAGAGAATAGAACTAATGGTGTGTGCTTCCTACAAGTTCAGGACAGTGAACAGCTGGAAGACCATCCACAGACCCAGTATCTTGGCACACAGCAGTCACAAACAGGAGGCCTTATTTAAATGAAAGGTGTGATATAACCCAGAACGTAAAAAAAAAAAAAAAAAACAGAAAAAGACCCAAAAACATAGCCACAAACCTCACTAAGAATACAACAAATGAGTTGTGCTCTCTACTGGTATATAACACACAGCCAGTGATGCCCAAAGCCACAGTATTTTCAAAGATGAAGTACTGTGGTACTTAGTAACACTTTGAAGATTAAAAGAAAAAAATAAAAGGCGATGGCTTTGACACCAGTGCTCTACCACTCTATGCCAAGAAAGGTTCCTGACTACTAAGATGGCCCCCATTTCCTTTTTCACAATGAACGTGACTCAGGTGTTAACAAGGTTTCCATTCTTATTATAGAAAATTCTGAGAGAAGCTGAGAAGCTTTAAGTAGCTGAGGCTGGCTGCAAACCTGGATCTTCCTGTCTCAGCCTCTGAGAGAAGCTTTCTATTCTTACAAAATACAAGAATATCTCAATGGAAATATAAAGTAAAAGTATAATGTGAACCAGTGTTTTAATTGAGATACACAGTCATTGCAAACAGATGATTAGGACATGCATATTTATGGTAAGTTGAATGCAATTTCGACTAAAATTTGACACTTGCAGATTGAAGGCAATCTCCATTTTCTACATAAAAATAAGATTATGGAATATAATATAATTATAAAAATATAAGCCCTCATGTAATATATTACTAAATCATCATTGGCCAGGTAATCTTGAGAGGGAGCAAACTTGTTTCTGCCTCCAGATATTTTTAAGTAAAAAATTCACTATTTAGTACTTGAATTCTATTTTCTGGAGCTAGAACTAGAATGACTGACAATGTAAATATAATTATCAGCATTTTCTTGGATGAACAAACTTTCAAATGCCTTTTGATTTGTTTTCTTTTTCTTTTTTGAAAGAATCATGATTATTTATTAATTCAGTAACATTTTAAAAATTCAATATCCACTCAGGCATTAAAACTAAAGTAGCAAGGTATTTGGATGAGTTATGTTGGCTTGTTTTGGCCATTTCAAATTGTATTAAAAAATCATATCACCACTTACCACATAAGTATGTATAACTATAATTTGTTAATATAGCATTAAAATAATAAAAATGTGAAAATTGAGGTAACAAATTTGGAAAGAAAAAAACTGCTGTTATCTGATAAATAATACCTTTTTGATACATTGATTGGTACATTGGAATTATACATCATCTGAAGTATACAGTGACAGGATACACATGCACACAACACTTGCTGTGTTTCATTCTGGGTCCAGTCCCCCCTCCCTGCCCTTCCCCATACATATCACTGAGATTGGTATTGACAATTTCATATACATACAAAGCATTATTTATAATACCCTTAAAAAACCTACTGCAAAAAATTCTTAAAGATGAAAAGTCAGAAGTATTTCCTCTCAAGTAAAAAATGAGCCAAAGCTCTCCAACCACCCCTTCTTTTTTAAAAAATTTTTTAAATTTTTTTAATTATGCGTGCATTGTATGCATACATCTTTGTTAGGTACAAATTGATAATGACATATGTGCCCACATTTCTCTAAAAAGAAATATATCTCTTAAGTTATACTTTGCAAAAAGAGAAGCTTAATTAGATTTTGAAATACAAACAAAATGGTTTCATTCTCCCTAGCCCTTTGCCAGTGTTTTTCTTCCTTTCCAGCATCCTGCTGTCTTCTTTCTGCAGTATGAATTTTAAAGAGATTCTGAGAAGTAGCCGTTGGAACAGTAGCAGTTACTTTGCTATAGGATTGGTTCACTCAACCCAGCAGGTTGGGAATGTAAAGGACTTCACATACTATGTTTGGGATATACAGTGATCGGAGAGTAAACTAAGAAATTTTTCCAGAATTGTTCCAATACCAACTTTCTTTAATTTCTTTGAAAGACAAATGACTACTTACAGCAAGAATAATAAAATTTATTGTGGCGCTTTTAACATAGCTAGAAGTATGACAAGAGTGCATACTTTTGGGCAAGAACTGGACAAGTTGGGAAAAAGAAAGTACACTTTGGTGAGTTTTTTTTATACTACACATGTTGTGATATACTATGAAGTCACAGCAGAATCTGCTATGCTAAGGGTGTATTTTTCAATCCCTAGATCAGCTGTTGAAAAATAAAACAAATATAGTTTTTGCAACGTCATCCTAATAGCTGGGCCTTGAGCATGGCTCAGCCCACTGGAATTCTGCAAGGCAGGCAATTCCAAAAGAAGGAACACATGGCATTTCCCACTTTGCATTATTATATTCTGGAAATTTGGGGTGTTTTGGGTTTTGCTTTCACATTAATTATAAAGAAAAATTTCTTAAAGACACAGGATGGCTAAACAGATTGTGAAAAGAACAATGCCTCAGCTGGTATCAGAGATATTCATTAACCCTCTACAAACATCAGGAATTGAACCTTGCAAGCTTAGATACAAATCAAAGGAACTTAGGTCTACTATTTTTTATCTGTGAGTAAAGAAAGCTTTAAGACAGATAGTTTCTCTCCCTCGGAAACACCTCCCCCTTACCTCACCACCTATTAACTACTTTCTAGCTGCCTGACAGGAGCTGAGCAAATAGTGAAGATTTAATCTAATGAGTAGTTTCCTCTCTGTCGTTAACCTTTAACACTGTTTTCATACTAAAAGAATTTTTATATACGTATTGTATTCTATAACCTTTGCTGTTTTCTTAACCCATCAAATACTATTGGAAATAGCTTTTCTAGTTAAAGATGTACCCACTCAACTTTAGAAAAAACAAGTCTGTAAGAATTCCTGTTCTGTATACCTTATAGTAAAAAAGAGTATAACATAATTAAACAGATATGTTTTCAACACTGCATTGGGTGTGAGCGTATTCTCACGACCTCACCCTGATCCCCACCTAACGAGGGACCCCGGACCCTGTTGCCTTGAGGGCTGGCTCCTGACAAGTTTTAAGCCAATAAGGAAGATAACATAGAATACATAAAATTTCTCAACAAACCAGGCATGATGGTGCACACTTGTAATCCCAGTACTTGGGAGGCTGAGACAGGAGGATCGTAGGTTTGTGGCCAGCCTCAGCTACTTGGTGAGGCCCTCCACAGCTTAGTGAGACCCCGTTTCAAAATAAAGAATAAAAAATAGGGCTGGGGATGTAGCTTGGAGATAGAATGCCCCTGGGTTCAATCCCCAGTGCCACAAAACAACAACAACAACAAAAAAAACTCAACAAATCCAAAAGAAGGAAAGAAAGGAGAAATAAAGGAACAACAACATAACAAAAATTAAAAAAACCAAACAAACAAAAATACAAATAGATACAAACCCAATTTCAAAATTATATTAAATATAATTGGACTAAACATTCAATTAAAGTCAGAGATTATAAAATTGATTAAAAGACAAGAATCAACTTCATATACTCTATAAGAGAGATGCTTTAAGTATAAAGTACAAGTTCAAAGGTTGAAAGTAGTAATTAGAAGTAAAAAATCTACCAAGAATATATTTTTATTCTATTCTATTGATATATTTATCCATCTTTTTACCAATACCACAAACTTTATTATTATATCTTGAATTCAACAAGATTCCCAGGTGATTTCATATGCACATTAAAATTTGAGAAGTAATGGGTAGATAGTCTTTCTAAGGTATTTGATAATGATAAAAGAAAATATTTCTTGAATGCTTACCAGTGAGAGGGAAACATTCAGTGTTTGAATCCTACTTGACCCATGATCAAACTAAGATAAGAGGTTGAGCCACTTACCTAAAGTCATAGAAATGGACCAGGCCCCAGATTTTCTGACTCTAGGAGTACTGTCTACCAAAAACTCAGCTCTACAACTAAGAGCCTTACTCATTCAATAATGAGTATGGAAAAAAGTAGTTTCTGTTTACCCACATATTTCCCACTTCTAGCAGTATTCATTTCTCACAGTGATCTGAGTTTCCATTTGATACTACTCCCTTGAGCCCGAAGAACTTTCTTCAACATGTCTATGGTACATGTGTATCATTGACAAGTTCTCTTTTTGTTGGTAAAGTGTCTCTTACCCTTTCCTTCCCTTTCTACTTTTTCCTTCCCTGCTTTCCTTCTTGCTTTATTTCTCTCTCTCTCTTTTTTTTTTTTTTTTTTTTTTTTGCGGTACTGGGGATTGAGCTCAGGGGTGTTCTGCCTTTGAACTATATCTCCAGTCCTACTTTTATTCTTTATTTTGAAACTGGGTTTCACTAAGTTGCGGAGTGCTTCACTAGGTAGCTGAGGCTGGCTGTGAACCCGGATCCTCCGGTCTCAGCCTCCCAAATGCTGGGATTACAAGTGTGCTCTACCACGCCCTCCTCCTTTCATTTTTAAGAGCAATCTTTTTATTAGGTTTCTCATTCCATGTTAACATGTTTTATTTCAGCAGGTTAAAGATATTATTCTATATTCTATATATTTTTTCATCAAATTTGGATTTTTTTCAGCTATTGTTTCTTCAAGTATTTTTCTGTCTCAGTCTCCTTCTTCTACCACTGGAACTCTACTTTCATAGATGCTCACACTAGCCCACAAGTCAATGAGGCGCTGTTCATTTCCTTCAGTTTTTCTTTTCTTTTTTTATTTCTCTCTGTGATCCAGCTCAGATAGTTTATATTGTCTTACCTTCAATTTCACTTATTTTTTTTCTTCTGCAGCATCCAATTTGCTATTGAACTACCTAATGATTTTTTTCTTCATTTCAGATACTGAATTTTTTAGTTCTAGAATTTTTTCATTGGATTTTTTAAATGTTTCCAATTTTTTGGTGAGAATTTTCTATTTTATTGAGTATACATTTTCTTTTATAACTACAGATATTTATAAGAGCTGATTTTAAAATTATAATTATTAACACATATCAGTTACACAAATTGATGAGATTTACTGTGATATTTTCATACATAATATAGCATGCACTGATTATATCCATCCACCCTTTTACCCTTTCCCCCCCTCCCCTCTCTCCTCCTTTCCCCTGACCCTCTTTTCATTCCCATAAGAGCCATTTTAAAGCCCTTGTTTACTAATTCCAACATCTTTGGGTATGTGTTGATTAAATTTAAAAATATGTTGTAGTCATGCTGCTTCACATATCTAGCAAATTTTAAATTGTATGCTAGACAATGCATGCTATGTTATTGGGGTTGGGTTTAAAATTTTGTTGATTTGCTGGTGGATCGTTTTCATTTTTACAGAGCTATTTTGAAGCTTTGTTTGGATGAGCCTAGAGTATCCTCTATTCCAGGGTTAGAGTAGTTCTATGTTCTACTTCTAATATGTAGCCTTTCTTGGGTCTTTATTGCAAACCCCAGGGAATCACTGAGGTCTCTGCCCAGAGTATATACTTCTCCAGTTCTATGCACTTTGGAATCTCTATTCAGCTTATGACTTTCCAATAGTTGTTTTCTGCCAGGCTTTGTGGAGTTCTATCCAAAGAATAAGAAGCTTAGTATTCAGCCAAAGACTTAACAGTAACCCTCTGAGGATTTCTGGACCTCTTTCTCTGTGTAACTCTTTCCTTTTCATTATCTTGACCTGCAAATTCCAACCACCTCAATAGCCCTGAATTCTGATCTGTACCTTCTCAACTCAGCAAGACTTTTATCACCGTAGGCTCCACTTTCCTATGCCTCCAGGAAGAAGGACAGGGTGACCCAGAGGCTCATCTCATATATTTTCCTTTTCTCAAGGATCAAAGTCCAGCACTGCCCGAATTCCAATGCCCAAAAATAGATCCTTCATATGCTTTGTCCAGTTCTACGGTTATTTATGGCAAGAGGGCTGTCATGGTAACTTTACTCCTGCCAGAAGTAGAAGTTCTTCACATTGGATACTTTTGATCATCATCTTCTATTTGAAATTCTACCTTATTTAACTCCAAAAACTCTCTTATTTTATTTTTCCTGCTAAATTTCTTATTATTGCTTCCTTTCCTTTTTCTTCTTCTCTTGGTTATATCTGCTGGTGGATCAGTCTTACATAAAGTCCATATTTTTTTCTATTTGGTCAACGTCTCCTTTCTCATCATTTCAACTTTTTTTTTTTTTTTTTTTTGTGGTACCAGGGATTGAACTCAGGGGCATTTTACCTCCGAGCTATACTCCCAGTCCTATTTTTTATTCTTTATTTTGAAACCGAGTCTCACTAAGTTGCGGAGTGCCTCACTAGGTAGCTGAGGCTGGCAGCGAACCCGGATCCTCCGGTCTCAGCCTCCCGAATGCTGGGATTACAAGCGTGCGCCACCACGCCCGGCTTCATCATTTCAACTATTACTTCTATGATTTAGTCTATATTTCCAGGCCAGACCTAGTTTCCAAGCCCCAACTCATATTTCCAAATATCTACTTTAACTGTGTACCTAAGGGGTCACTAACCCAACATGAGTACTATGTTGAAAGTGAGCACATTTTCTTTCCTTCAAAATTCAAACGTGTGTGTGTGTGTGTGTGTGTGTGTGTGTGTGTGTGTGTACCTTTGAGTTATACCCCAGCCTTATTTATTATTATTATTATTAATTTATTTAGAAACAGTATCTTGCTAAATTGCTAAGGCCCTTGCTAATTGCTAGGGCTGGCTTTAAACCTGCGCTGTTCCTTTCAGCCTCCCAAGTACTGAGATTATAGGCATGTACCACCACGCCCAGCTCAAATTTTACTTTTGTTCCTTGATTTGCTTCTTACATTCATTTAATAGCATTGGACCTCTGAACCAAAATTTATAGTTACTTTTGGTTCCCTATTCTCTGCTTCCACCCACATTTAGTTGCTAAATTCTGTCAATTCTATCTTAAGAGCATATCTTTCCTTGGTCCCTTTTATCTAATTCTTTGAACCTACCCAAGTTTGGATTTTTGCTTCTCCACTGGATAAATTATGAGTCTGTAAGATAACATGCCTGTCTCCATCTCATCCCAAACAATGCTTCCTACACACCACCTCAGTGACACAGGAGCTCCGGGAGCTCAGGGGCTTCTGTCTGTTTGTTAATTGCTGTATCCAGAACCCAGAGCACTATCACATGGTAGGCACTTACACATTGTTGAATAAAACATTTTTCTCTTAAATTTTAAAATTTCTATATTTAGAGTTTCCATCTTCTGTTTAGAATGTTAAATGAATGCCTATGTCCTATGAGTAACACCTGAAATCTGATATCCCAGGTTATTCATAGCCTCTCCCTATCTATCTGGATTTCCCCCTCAGAATTCTTCCTCTTGGCTTCAGTATGCATCAGCCAAATAGAACCCTTTCTTTCCTTCTCTCTCTCTTTTTCTTTTCTTTCTTCCTCCCCTTCTTCTTCTTCTTCTTCTTCTTCTTCTTCTTCTTCTTCTTCTTCTTCTTCTTCTTCCTATACTAGGGATTAACCCCAGGAGCATTCTACCATTGTTATACCCCAAGCCCTCTTTATTTTTTTGTTTTGAAACAGGGTCTTGCTAGGTTGTTGAGAGTCTCACTATTTGCTGAGGTTGTCCTTGAACCTGTGGTCCTCCTGTATCAGTCTCTCACATACTGAGATTACAGGCATGAACAACTGCATTGGGCTCAGAACTGTTTTCTATATATTGGTAGGCATTGCCTTTCCTCCACGACTTGTTCACATTATTCCCTATATTTGGAGTATCCTGTAACCCATCTATTTCCATGCCTCGATTATACTCATTCTTCAAAACCCAAGGTGCTTCCACAAAATGTATTTGTTCCCCTACCTCGAAATGTACATGCTCTACATGAACATATCTGACACTTTATTGACACTACTTTGGGAAGTACTTTACACGTTTTACCTTTTGGAATGATCATGTCCTTCCATATTGTAAATTCTTTGAAGACATGGACAAAGTCTAATTTATCATTGTTTCTTCCAAAGAGATTAATGCAATATTTACCTATTCAGCTTTAATTCTCATGCAGAGTTATTGGTATTTGTCCAGCAATGAGAGGAAACATTCACTGGCAACATCCCATGCTAGGTCTTTCCATACATTATCTTACCTGATCCTGGAAGGCCAAGACAACCCAAATGACAACAGAGCAATAGGTCTGACTGAGATCATATGTGACATGCTCAGCTGCTAGAATTCCAGTTCTCTGACATCCTTCCTATCTCCTGGGACAGTGTGAGTGTCAGATGCCCTCTAGTGTCACCATGATTCTTGCCCTCTTCCCAGGTCCCTCATGGCTTGCACCTGGTGGGAGATTGCTCCATGTTGGTGCCTCTCTGAGTGGCAGTGCCATTGCCCTGCCACTGCCACCCTTTCAGCAGTGTTATGGCCATCAGTCCAGGGCTGCTCCGGGGGAAAGCTTCTTGCTATAGTCCAGGTTTGTATTGGAGAGCCCTCTTGCTGGTACTGCCCTGGGTTTTCCAAATGATGGCCTTGCCTCTCCTGCTTCCTACTGCCTCTCTCTGCAGAGCCCAGGGAAGTGTGCTGCTACAACATTTAGTGCCTCTTGCCTGCCTGCCTGTCCTTATCCCCAGGGTCAAGTCTGCTTCTCCTTCAGCAGGGTTTTCTCACTGTCCACAGCTACTGATTAGAGGATTGATTTCCCCCTGGTGGCAGCACTCATAGAAAAGGACTCAGATTGCTAAGGATTTACTGAGAACTCTTTATAAGTGTAGAATCCTATTTATAAGAAAGAAGAAGAAGTCAAGTAAGAAGAAATAAAATAGCAAATTAAATATTTAAAACCAAACATTTTGTTTGATAAGGATCTTATGCTTTGAAAAAACTAAAATCTATCGGACTCTATAGATGTTCTTTATCTGTAAAGTTCATTCATCAGCTTGGCAAATATAAATGGAGTTCACAAAAGTACCAGGTTCTGCTGCCAGTCCACAGACTCCAAGAGAGATAAGATGCCTATTTCCATGGAGTGTCCAATAAAGAAATTTGCTAATTTCAGCTACTGGTTAATGCAATATTGGACAGAGGTAAGTGTAAGAAGAAAATAAAGCAGGACAATGGAATAGAAACTGATGGCAGGAAAATACTAGGGATGTGAGGGAAGGTCTCTGTGAAAATGATATGCAGGCTGAATGGCATACTGAGATGTAGAAAACAAACAGTCCAGGCAGGAGGAACAGAGGTAAATCAGTCTGTTTTTTCGTTACTATAATGAAAACCTGAAGCTGGTTACATTATGGAGAAAAGGGGTTCATTAACCTCACAGTTCTGGACATTTGAAGCCCAAGATCAAGCAGCCTGATTGGTTCCACCCCTGGTGAGGGTCTAACAGCAGGAAACATGGAAGGAAAAGACATCTCTTAAAACGGAAGCCACAGAGTGATTCAGGGGTGGGGCTTGCTCTCATGACAACTCCCTCTCATGAACTCAGAGGTTCTGTGAGAACTCTCTTAATCCCTTTCAAAGTTACACCCCCAGTGGCCTAAGGACCTAAGGATCTCTCACTAGGCCTTACCTCTTAAAGGTTCCATGTCTCCCACCTTGTCACACCGGGGACTGAGCTTCCAACGCAGGAAACTGAGCCACACCATCAAATCATAGCAATGGTGTTGCTGGAATATAATAATTGAGAAAGTGAGGTCAGATAGACAGAACAGCCCAGATCAGGCAGTACTTACAAATTCACAGTAAGGAGCTTGGATTTTATTCTAAATGCAGTGGGAAGCCTTTGAAGATTCTAAATGGAAATGGCATACTCTGATTACATTGTTAAAAGACCACTTTGGCTGCTGTGTAGATATTACCTTATAGGGAATCAAAATTATAAGACCTCAAGACCCATTAGGAGCTATTGTAACCTAAGTAAGAGATGATATTTCTATAATTATGTGAAATAATTATGTTTTCTATTAGATAATGCCATCCATTGATAGCTCACTGTACAGGATACTAGACCTACTGTATAGCACAGCTAGATATTAGGGTCAAAGGCCTCAAAGACATTTCTATAATTTAATGGGGATGACAGGTAACATTTAAGAGAACAAAGGGTGATACCCCATTGAGGCAGCAAAAAAAAAAAAAAAAAGCAGAAATTATCAGGGTCTCAACAATTATCTTTGGCTGGGATAAAATCTGGGTCATCCTATTCTGAATCACTATAGGAGAATCACTTTGGTACTATAGGAGAACCAAAGAAGCCACCCTTCTGACCTTGAATCATATTCTGACCTTCAGCCACCATTCTGACCTTGAATAGCCAAGAAGATCACAAGCAAATATAAATATATACTGAGCACTTAGAATTGTCCAAGCACCATGCTAATGCTCTATATGAATCATTTAGTCTCCAGAACAACCCTGAGACAGTGACTAGCCCCATTTTCCAGAAGAGGAAACTATAGCTTTGGACACAGTGGCTTGCAGACTTTACAAACAGCCAGAAAGCACAAGAGCCCAGCCTTAAACCCTGATCAGTCTGACCCTATGATGGTTAATCTGGATTGTCAACTTGACTGAATTCTGAAACACCCAAGATTATGTGACTAGGTGTGTTGATGAGATGACTGGTTTATGTAACGGCAGGTTGAAGGGGAAGTCATGCCCTAAATGTGGGTGGCACTGTTCTGAGAGGCACAGGAAGGACCTGGATCAAAAAGAAGGAGAAAGCTGTGTGAAGGCACGTGTGGTTCTTCCTGAGAGAAGTCCATCTGCTCTTTGAAATGGATTTTCACCACCATTTCTCTGGAGAGTTTCTTGGCCTCTCCATCTTGGACTGAGACTGCATTATCAGTTGCTCCAATCCTGAAACTCTAGCTCTTGGACCACTCGGCCAGCCAGTTGCTGGTTCTTCAGGCTATCTGTGTACAGGTGGCCACTTGGGATGACACTGCTTTGGACTATAAACTGATTTGATCAATCTTCTTTTGCCATATACATATCCTGTGAATTCTGTTACTCTAGTGTACTCTAGTACAGACCCCAAATCCAAATTTTTAAGGATAAGCTCTGTTTTCCAAAGTGCCTGATGATAAGAATTAGCTGTTGCACCTGTATTTGTATTTTTATAAATTCTGCATCTCCAAATGAGAATCTCTAGGGAAATCTGGGAAGCTATTATTTTTTTAACAATGACGCTCAAGTAATTCTTCTTATTATATTATTACATTAAATCATAATTATTCTTACTATATTCCAGCATAGTCCATACCCAACAAAAAGGAACACAGATAAATGGAGAATATAACATAAAGAAACAATCAAATCGGGTGGTATTTCTCAGACACTTCTTGGAAGAATGCTGAGTAAGATCAAGAAGTCATTCTAGGAAAAAAAGAAAAGGGCATGAAAGAGACAAGAATGACAGAATCAGTGCATAGGAAATAATGTCCCAGAGAGAGAAGATGCTTTGACTCAGCACATACTGCACCACTCAGTTCTTTTTATAATGTTCAAGTGAGTTTAGACCACTTGTGGGTGACTGAACCTGTCTAGACCCTTGGCCTGATCTGGACCAAGATTGTTCTGGAAAGACAATCATGAAAACAATTTTCTATTATCATGCTCTTGGGTTAAAGAGTCGAAAAGAAAATTAAACTTTCTCACCTGACTTTCTACAACAGATAAGTGGTTCCAAAAGGAAGTTTTCTTTATTTGACTCATAGACATTCTTAAGTACATTTCTTTTTTTTTTTTTTTTTTTTTTTTGCGGTACTGGGGATTGAACTCAGGGGCATTCTACCTCCGAGCTATACCCCCAGCCCTATTTTTTAGTCTTTATTTTGAAACCGGGTCTCACTAAGTTGCAGAGTGCCTCACTAGGTAGCTGAGGCTGGCCGGAAACCCGGATCCTCCAGTCTCAGCCTCCCGAATGCTGGGATTACAAGCGTGCGCCACCACGCCCGGCCTTCTTAAGTATATTTCTAACTGGATGTTGTAGACACCGTGTCCTAAATTCTTTTACAGCATTACCTTTAACACCCTGCAACTCAATGAAAAGATGTGGATCAAAGGATTACTACGAGACACTGTGAGAAGCTCAAAGACAGAAATGAGCAAAACGTAGCTCTTAATCACAATGATTCAGAATCCAGTAGAAGAAGACAACCAGATATGCAATTCTATGACAATGCAAAACAGAAGGTTTGTATGAATAACTGGAGGCACACTAAAGAGATAGCACCTGCCTGATTTAGTTCGGGCAATGTGAATGGGCTTCCTTCCTAGATGCATAGGCTTTCACCAGGAAAAAGAGAGAGAAAGTATTCCAGGCCAACATGACAGAAGAGTAAGTATTCAGTCCACGATTATCACAAAAAAGTGACATACTGCAGTTCATTTTTTTTCATTCTTCAGTGTTTTTTTTAAAAAATCAAATTACTTGTCATCACTTAAAATGGGGGAGAATTCACATATGAATCTTGATTCCTGGCTTAATGGAAACAAATATTTAGCAACACTGGGCCCACATTCTCTCATGGCTCCATCTAACTGGCCGGAGTAACAGCTGCAGCCTTCAGAGAGGGCTCTGCTCCCCAGACCACCCCAAGGCCTGCACTCTACCATTTGTATTTGTAGTCTCGGCACAGTGCACAGGGTAGCATGAGAACACCTGGAGCAAGGATGTTCTCTGAGAGTCATTTGGAGCAAAGGTATGAATGGCCTTGCTTACTAAGCTCAATTACACTTCACCACAATGGTGAGGAGCAGGGATACAGTAAATCAGGTTAGGGAAATGTGAAATCTGATTTTGTTCTCTCACTATAGCTTTCTTTGGCGGTTGGCTTCAGAGGCATTGAAACTGAAAGCAGAAGCTGTTCTTGAGGCCATCACAATGGTTCAGGCAAGAGGTGAGGAAGAGTTACGGTGAGAGAGCAATAATGGGGATGAAGATGAGGGGCCAGGTGCAGCAAGTCACATCTATCATCCTAGTACTTGGGAGACTGAGAGAAGGATGGCAGGTTCAAGGCCAGTACGCAGTCACTTAGTAAGACCCTGCTTCAAAGTAAGGGGCTGGGTGTATCTCAGAGGTAGAACCCTTCTGGGTTCAATCTCCAATCATACACACACACACACACACACACACACACAATAAAATTAATAAACAAATAAATAAAAGAAGCAGTAGAGGCAAAAGTTTTTCTCAATTGTTTAATATGAAAGTGTTTAAAACCAGGCATGGTGGCATACGCTTGTAATCCCAGTACCTTGGGGGCTGAAACAGGAGGATCCCAGGTTCATGGCCAGCCTCAGCAGTTACTTAGTGAGGCTTTCAGCAACTTAGTGAGACCTTGTTTCAAAATAAATAGTAAAAAATAGGACTGGGGGTGTAGCTCAGAGGTAAAATACCCCTGGATTCAATCTCCAGTATCACACACACAAAAAAGGTGTTTAAACATCTAGAAAAGTTGAACTAATAGTAAGATAAATACCAATACAATCTCTACCTAGATTTCACATAGATTTACCAATTCTTCCTATTTGCTAATAGCAGTCTCCCCTTCTCCAAAGTTTCACATTCTGTGGTTTCAGTTACCCAATGCCGATCTTGGTCTGAAAATATGAAATGGAAAACTACAGAAATAAACAATTCATAAGTTTTAAAGTACACGACATTCTGATTAGCATGATGAAATCTTGCCCCATCCTGCTCTGTCCCACCCAGGACGTGAATCATGCTTTTGTCCAGAAAGCCCACGCTATAGATGCTACCCACCCATTGATCACTTAAGTAGCCATCTCGGCTACTTAACGGATCAACTGTTGTGGTATTGAAGTGCCTGTGTTCAAGTAACCCTCATTTTACTTAATAATGGCCTCAAAGTGCAAAAGTATGCTGGCAATTTGGATATGCCAAAGAGAAGATGTAAATTACTTCCTTTAAGTGAAAATCTTTAGTTTTCAACTTAACTAGAAAAGAACAAAACATAGCATATATATATATATATATATAATATTATATATTATAGTATCATCCACAGTTTTAGTCTTCCCCTGTTTGGATCTTGGAATATATCCTTCAGGGATAAGGGGGGGACTCTATTTGTAGTGTGTACATGCACACACATGCACATACATTGTGTATAAGGTTGTAGAAATTATTTTACACTTAAAAATACATCTCCTAAAAACAAGACATTTCTTACACATAACCACAACATCATTATCACACCTAAGAAAATTAATATTGGTTCCTCGGTATTATGTAATGTTCTTATCATTTAAGATATAGCTCATATTCAATTTTCTCCAATTGCCCCTAAAATGCTTTAGCATTTTTATCAAGCTGAGTCCTCAAGGTTCATTTACTGTACTTGGTATGTCTCTTTTAATTCCCTGCCCCACACCATGATCGTGACTTTTGGAGAAATGCAAAAATGTTGTGTGTGGAATATCTTTCATCCAGGATTTCTCTGCAGGCTTTTCTTGTCATTTGACTGCTCTTTGATCCCTTATAATGCCTATATATTTGAATTTAGGTCCAAAGGCTTCATTACATTCAGGTTAAACGCTGCTGAGAGGTATAATTCATAAATTATTCTGTGAATTTCATCAGCATCACATCAGGAGGAGCGTAACACAAGTTCATCCCGTGTTATTGATTCTAGAGCTGATCATTTGGTCAAAGTGCTGACTGCTGGATCTCACCTTTGCATCCTTACAATTAAGAAGTAACCTGTGCGACGGTGCTTTGTCACTGTGTGGATATCCTCCTTCACAGTAATCATTTCCTATGATGATCCTTGCCTGAGTCAATTATTTCATTTAGAGTTGCAAAACAGTGACTTTCAAATATTTATCACTCTTCCTTTGACATTCTCTAAAGATGAGTTTTCCCTCATCAGTTAGGATGATATACTATTATTCTTACAAAGGCAAGGGAAATGTCTAGCTCTTTTTACCATCAAGTTTAGAGTGTGGATTTATTGAATAGTCACCTCCAATAATGGTAAATGAAGTTTTCCCTCTTTCTTTAACTTGTCGATATCACTACAGACTCATTGATCTTTATACATTCAGCAAGTTATAACCAATATAGACATGTTCAAATTGTCCAAAATTTGACTAGTGGGAGCCTTTTCAATCTAGCACCTGTGACCTTGTAACATATGCCCATAAATCACTGAGCACTTTCATAATTCCTGGCACAAAGAGATATGCTAAATTTTCTTTGTGCTTGTCTTGCTCAGCACCTGGAATCAGCTATTTCTTTAAAGATCTTGGCTCTTTTTAGTGGATAAGAACAAGTAGAAACTGAGACCTGGGTGCTAGGTCTTCTCCTTGCTAAAGGGATGTCGTTAATTTTATGTTCTTTCAGTGGTCAGAGTTTGTGTGTGTGTGTGTGTGTGTGTGTGTGTGTGTGTGTGTGTGCGCCCACGTGTGTGTTTCTATGCATACATATACATTGTGTATAATTTTAATTTATGAGCACATGTTACTGATATTTCCAGTTCATATTTAATGTTATAGTTTAAAATGAAGTCTTTTTCCCACTGGATGTTTTAAATGTTTTAAAGGAAGAATGAATAGAAGTAGATAATGACTTAGATGTAAGAAGCAAGGAAAAAGAAAGAATCAAGGATGACTCTCTGAGTTTCCAGCTTAGGAACCTGAGTGGGATGGATGGTGCTCCTGCTTCCATTTTACCCAAGGAAGGGTGTAGAGTTTATAGAGTGACAAGGTTGGGGGTGACAAATCAATTGTAAATCATTAAGTGATTTATTTTATTAGTTACAAAATTGAATAACCCATTTGAGAACTGGCATAAAAAAGTGATAAGACAAGGATTTTACAGAAGTGTAGAAATGTAAGCTATGTTCAAAGTAACCATCAAGAATTATCTCAAACCCTGATTACTCTTCACACACCATTAACGTTAAATCTGTGAAATCTCTATACCTCAGTAGCTGTATGAAACTAGATACAGAAGTATGGCTTATTGGGATGTAAAACTCTAGCTCAAAGAAAGGACAAAAGAAATTTTTAAAAAATGAAGGTGAAGAACTTCTGGAAAGTAAGGGAAAAACTTTAAAAACAATCCCAAATTTAAAACAGCTAGACTGTCATAAAAAAACATACCACAGACTGGATGGGCTAAATAAAGGAAACTTATTTTCTCCTGGTTCTAGAGGATAGAAGTCCAAAATCAAGGTGTTGACAGATTTTCTTCTGAAGCCTGTCTCCTTGGTTTGTTGATATTCACTTTCTCTCTGTCTCCTCATGCAATTGTCCCTTGGTCTATGTGTTGTCTGCATTTGTGTCTCCTCTTCTTATAAGGACACTAGTCGTATTTGATTAGGGCTCACACATAGGGCCTAATTTACCTTAATAACCTCTCTAGAGAACTTATATCCAAACAAGGTCACATTCTGAGGTATGGGGGCTTAGAACTTCAACATACCAGCTTAGGGGTGGCGTGGAGGGTTCAGCTCATAACTCATGGGATAACAAAGAGCTATGTGATAAAGATACATGCTTGAGAAAGTTTCTATGGCTGGGTCTCATTTGTAGTTGGGCAAAGTTTGGTAGCATTACTACTCCATGATGGCTTGAACAAGTTTGAGATGATGATTAATGATGAGTCACATGTTCATCCACATTTCTATGGTCAATGATGAATATACACAGAGAAAATTGGAGACAGAGGAATATATCCACCCTGTTCCCGCCAAGATTTTCTAGGCTTTGGACTTGAGTCATTGTGCTTAGCTTGCTTTCTGCCAGGGGGTTGGCATTTAATCACTGCCTTTTCTTTCTTTTTTCAGGACAAGTACCTCTGTGCCAACTTGACTCATCTGATACTAGCATTAACTGTCACAAATGATATGGGAGTGGCAGGTTTAATCTATCTTTGTATAGGAAAAACTAAAGAAGAGGGAATCAAGTTGTGTTATGATGCTGGAAGACTGGCATTTTTACAGATGAGAAAAACCCAGGCTGGCACTGTGCAATGACTTGCTCAGGGACTTGCTTGGCTAGTCAAGGGCAGAGACAACACTCACTCTCCTGGCCCCTATCCCAGTGTTCTTTCTATCTCACCACAACTGAGTAGTCCTGTGTTTAATTTTTCTGATTAAAAATGTTCCTGGAAGTATTGCTCGCAAATAATTTGAAATGCCAAGGGACATTTTGGTATAGTGGTTACAAGTTCAGGCTGGTCAGCTGGGTGTGGTGGCACATGCCTATAATTCCAGCTACTCAGGAAGCTGAGGCAAGAGGATTCCAAGTTCAAGACCAGCCTGGGAAACTTGGTGAGACCCCATCTCAAAATAAAACATAAAAAGGGCTAGGGATGTAACTCAGTGGCACAGCAGCACTCCTAGATTCAGTCCCCAGTACCACAAAGAGAGAGAGAGAGAGAGACAGAGAGAGAGAGACAGAGAGACAGAGAGAATGAATGAATATGAATAGAATAGAATAGACTGGTCAAAAAATTCTTTGTTTGAATCCAGCTATATTATTCTACTGTACTACTGTATAGCCCTGGACAGGTTGTCTAACTTCTTGAAACCTAAATTTCCTCAATATGGAATGGGAGTAATAATAGAACTGTTTCACAGAATGGCCCTAAGGACTTTAATAAGTTAAAACTTTTTTTTTTTGTGTGTGTGTGTGTGTGTGTGTGTGTGTGTGTGTGTGTGTGCATAACTGGGGATGGGACCCAGGGCATTCTACTACCAAGCTACCCCTAGTTTATTTTTTATTTTGAAACTGGGTCTTGCTAAGTTGCTGAGGCTTGCCTCAAATCTGCAATTCTTCTGTCTTGGCCTCCCAAATAATGGGACAACAGGTGTGTGCCACCATGTCCAGCAAGGTTGAAACATTTTTAAAACTAATAGTGTTAGGTACACGGTAAGTGTTTCAATAAGTAGGTATTGTTATTCATTATACTATCCTAAAATTTGCCAGAATTCAAAATTTCCATTCTGGTTTCTTAGGTAAAATGAAACAAAAATAGATAACAAACATCATTAATTAGACATCTTTCACTGCCTGACGGGATAACCAAAATCCCCAAGGCAGTGGAGTAAGAGAAAAGAAAGTTCTGGAACACAGAAAGAGCATGAGGGGGGAACAAAAGGATATTTTCAAATCTATAAGCTCAACAAAAGCATCAGTGTACATCAGGAGTGAAAAGCCACCACTTCCCAGCTTTCATGGCCAAAATGGCTCAAGAAAGCAAAGAAGGAAGCCCCTGCTCCTCCCCGGGCCAAATCCAAAGCAATGGCTTTGAAGGCCACGAAAGCTGTGCTGAAAGCCATCCACAGTCACAAACAAAAATATAACATTGAATGCACCTTCTGCTGCCCCAAGACACCACGGCTCCCCAGGCAGACTAGGAACCCTCCGAAGAGTACTTGTGGAAAAACAGCTGGACCACTGTGCCATCAGGTCCCTGTGACCGCCACTCAGTCATGAAGGAGACAGAGGGAAACGAGCAGCTCGTGTTCCTCATGGATGCCAAAGCCAACAAGCACTAGATCAAACAGGTTGTGAAGAAGGTCCCTGACACTGACGTGGCCACAGTTAACACCTGGC
This sequence comes from Graphiurus murinus, assembly GCA_004027655.1. Taxonomy (NCBI): domain Eukaryota; kingdom Metazoa; phylum Chordata; class Mammalia; order Rodentia; family Gliridae; genus Graphiurus; species Graphiurus murinus. The sequence goes on from PVLC010003598.1 coordinate 28,374, forward strand.
CTGGCTCAAAGAAGAGAAGAAGCCACGTGTTCTGCCAGTTCCTGACTATGATGCTTTGGATGTTAATTATCAAATCAAGACATCTAAACTGGAGAAAAGAAAATCCAGATGTATGGAGATATCATTTAGGCACAAATTTGAAACACACGTACATTGCCTGTGATAGTCAGCTTCTACCATATACATTTGCTGACTCCACCATAAAAATGCAAAGCATAAGGTCGGCATTTATGAACTACACTGAAAGAAAAAGGGGGAATGCTGAGCCAGGCGTGGTGGCGCACGCTTGTAATCCCAGCATTTGGGAGGCTGAGACAGGAGGATCCGGGTTTGCGGTCAGCCTCAGCTACTTAGTGAGGTACTCCGCACTTAGTGAGACTCGGTTTCAAAATAAAGAATAAAAAATAGGGCTGGGGGTACAGCTCGGAGGTAGAATGCCCCTGAGTTCAATCCCCAGTATCACAAAAAAAAAAGAAAAAGAAAAAGGGGGGATGCTGATGGAAAACTGTGAGCCAGCCTCAGCTCATTGCCTGTTGGAAGTGTTACAGTGACCTTTCTTGGGCTACATACAATTACTTAATAGATTAACGTCAACAAAAATCCTCATTGAGAACGATCTGCTTTGAAGTACCCTACCTGATGTTATCACATATTTTAATGTCCTGCTAAATTTGCCTTTCTGCTGTCAAGTTAACCTGAGTACAAAGCTCAGCCTAAGTTCTGTGTGGGGTGCTTCTTGTGATTTCCAGCACGAGGCCACCCAGTGACCCTCCTGGCCAGCCACCAGGTCCTGTTGCCTGTGCCTCTTCAGCACCCCTCACGTCCTGAGTCTCACCACCGCTGTCCAGAGCTGGCCTCATTTTGTTTTGACCGTGCTCTGAGGTGCTTCCCAGTGGTCTCCCTGCCATTTGGCTGCCACAGTGAACACTCTCTCTACAGGCTAATCTGAGCAGTCCCTGCCATGCTTCAAATCTTCCCCAGAGAGGCTCACAATGAGATTGCCTTGCCCTGAGGTGTCTCTATGAGTTGTGAGGTAGGTCGCAGGCCATTTGTTTAAGATAATAAAGCCCCAAACATGCCATCAATCAGCCTTTCTCACTCCTGTGTCTAGCATGCCTTCCCCCATCCCAGCACTGGGTCACTGCTCTGCTGCCTGGCAAATTCCTGCCCCTCCAGCAGGCTCAGCTCAGATGCTCTCTCTTCCCTGAGTCCATATTCCTGACCGCCCCTACCCCCTACCTGTTCACATTCTTCTCCTAGAGCCTTGCTGTGTTTTGTAAAGGCTTCCATGGAAAAACTGTTTCCTTGCAATTATTTACACAACTGTTTCCCCCTCCATTGTAAGCTCCTTGAGGACAGAGACCACGTCTTAGTTCTTTTTATATCCCCAGTAAGTAGCAGTTACTGATACATTCTAGGCAGACATGAACATTAATGGGTGAATTAATAAATCAGCAATGTATTGATTTAGAATTCCAGTTAAGTTATGCCACTCATTTAGAGTAAAAAGGCTCTTCAGTCGGAGCAACATTTTTTCCTTCTATACACAGCAACAGAAAAAACCTTGCTCCTTGATTATTTCATATAACATCATCTCATGCAATTTCTACATTTTTGAGAGTAAAGGCCAAAGGAAATTATTTTTTCCCTTATAAAACTGAAGACTTTAATTATTGGCAAAGAAAAGATCCTAGATTCATTAGAGGAGAGCGTATGCTAGCAATTTTTTCTATGTTCCTGTAACTAATTATGGATGAGTAATTAAAAAAAATGGTATCCATAAAAATCGACCACAAACCAATAAGGATGATGAGTTGAGTCATAAAAATTTAGTGCTATTTATATTTTTCCCCACACATTCTGCATTTATTCTAAATGGAAAAGTACAAACATTGGGATAAAAACATTTAAAGGATAGAAACAAGAAACTCCAAATGCTAATCCTGCCTAAAGGGCAGAATTTAATTGTATACTAAACTACTGTATGTGGGATTAAGAGGCGTGGTTAGCCAAACATTTGAGAACAAGGAATTACCACTGCATCTCTCTATCACATATTTGTCTTACACATAATTTACACAACAAGCCCACAGAGAAGAAAAACAAAATACTGTTTGAAACAGTTTTTTCAGGCACAGTTTTTTTCAGGTTTATTTTTTCCCCCTCATCAAAGATGTTTTATTCCCATATTCATGGTTTGGATAGCTGTGATATATTTTCTCTCCGGTATAAAGGGACAGAGAAATAACAACTCTAACCTGTTATTCTTGGCTATGTCCTCACTGCCAAATCTTGGGCATCTAACAGTGGAGGTGCACTGTCCTTGTGTTGGTTTATGCAATACTTTTAGAATGTACATGTCAAAGGATGTGTTTATTTGTTCAACAAACAATTATAAGACAACTTCTCTCTGCCCAGAATTGTGCAGAGCTCTCATGACACCAGTGACTAAAACAGGGTATCCTACATTGCTGAGCTTGCAGTTTAATAGTAGAAACAACTAAACCAATAATTGTAGCATAAAACAGTAAGAGTGTAGTGAGGGAGGTACAGGGAGTTGTACAAATACTGACACCTGACTGGGATAGTCAAGGATGACTTCCACAAGAAGCGGCATCTAAGTCGCATCTCTAATGAACTTGAGGTCCAGGCAGTTGAAGGAAGGTAGGAAAGATGAAAATTCAAAGCTGAGAGAATAGTGGAGAGAGATCAGAGCATGAGAAGGAAAGCAAGAGTGGGTGAGGCAGGCAGCGTGGTGCTTACTGATGAAGCAGAGCAGATATTCACAAAGATACATGAGTCTGGGTCTTCAGGTAAATATCTTCTGTACTCAAGAACCAAGCAACAGCCTCCATACTCTTCTACCCTCTCTTAACCTGGGGCACCTGTAATAAAAAAGATGGCTGAAAGCTCAAGTGTATTTGAGAGAGAGGTGCACAGCAGCACCTTGGTTGGCATAATCCTGGCATTTGCTCTCATTTCAACAGTTTCATGAAACATGGAGAAATGTCCCATCAAACCATAACTCATCAGCAACACAAGCCTAGCTCTGGCTACCATGTGGTGTTTGTCAAGAGCTTGACCTGGGAAAAGGAATTTAACCTCACTGTACCACAGAGACTCATCTTTAAAACAGACTGCAGCAAGAATTAGGTAAGTAAGCCTATGGAACATTCTCAGAACAGAGCCTAGCTCAAAGCAAATGTTCAACGAGTATTAACCATAATTATTTTACTCCTCATAGGGAATGCCAATGAAGTTAGTAGGGTAGTTATTTAAATAATGAACAGAATCAAATCTGCCATAAAAGCAGCTTCTTGACAGAAGGAAAAAAAGCAACAAAAAAGTGAACAAAGCTACAAAAACTGAAGTACAGCTGAACAGAACCCAGAAAGCTGACCAGGGAGGACAAAGGAGCCCATCTGTGCGGCAGCGGTGCTGCACCTCAGAGCGGTGGCCGCCATTGAGCCAGCCGCCAGGAGTCTACTAACGCCGAGATATTTAAGGACCTTCTGCATTCCCAGTGACCAGAAGTGGAGTAAGCGACTCCAGAACTCCACATCCTAACCAGGTAATGTATCCCGCACCTTCGACAGTGACCAGAATGCGTGATATGACCAGCAGAAGCCCACACAGGGCCACCCCAGCTCACCTCTCCTTCCAGAGCCAAAGCAGCAATCAACTGCACTGCAGAGCTTGAATCAAAGCTGCCGCAAAAGCAGCTTCTTGATGGAAGGAAAGAAAAGCAAAACAGCAGAAAAGTGAACAAAGCAACAAAAGCAGCTGATCAGAACCCAGAAAGCAGACCAGGGAGAACAAAGGAGCCAGCGCGTGCGAGGCAGTAGCAGACGCCATTTTGCCAGCCGCCCACAGCAGCAGGGATCTACCCAAAAGGTCTGCAGAGGATAAATCAGATCTGTTCTTACAACCTTGCAGGGTTTTTATTTTTTTCCTTGTTGTTGCTGGTTTTTGTTTTGTTTTATTTTTACTCTGTTTTCACTTTGCATTGCTTTGATTTATCTATGTTTGTTTGGAGGATTGGCTGCTTTGTTAGCTTTTGCTAGACCCTAGAAGTCAACACCTGAAACCCACCAAAGAAACCAATAGAGTGGGCAGTAGAAGACCCAGAGTAATTGCAACTTAGTACAAGATACCATTCACAGAGAGAAAATAAAAATAAGAAACCTATAAATTCAGAGAAACCTTGCAAGAGCAGCAAACATATAAATTTAAGAACAGGGAAACCATAGGAAGGAAAAATAGCAGGGAAACAATGAGTCAACACAATCCCACAATAACAGAACTCAACAACACTGAATGGCAGATATTACCAGGAAAACAATTCAGATCTTTAATAGTAAAAATGATACAAAACTTCCAGATAGAATGCAGAGAGAGCTGGAAAGAAATAAAGGAACAAATAAACAAAGAATCTGACACCCTGAGCAGGAATCATACAGAAGCGTTGAGGGAAGTGAAGGATGTGAAAGATGCAATAATAGAAGTGAAGGCCTCAATACAAACTATAAACAGTAGATTAGACCACATGGAAAACAGAATATCACTCTTAGAAGATGACCATTCCAAAAATGAATCCATTGTACATAATCTAGAAAAAAATTTGACAGTATGAATTGGACATTGATGAGATCTGGGCCAACTTTAAAAGAGCTAACCTAAGAATAATAGGCATAGAAGAGGGATTAGAAGTTGAAACTAATGGAATAAACAACCTTTTCAAAGAAGTAATATCAGAAAATTTTCCAAACATAGAAAGAGAAGTAGACACACAGGTACAGGAAATATATAGAACCCCCTTTAGACAAGACCAAAGAAGAGGTTCACCACGCCACATAATAATCAAGCTGACTAATGTAGAGGCTAAGGAGAGAATTCTTTTTTTTTTTTTTTTTTTTTTTCAGTACTGGGAATTGAACCCAGGGGCATTCTACCTCTGAGCTACACCCCCAGCCCTATTTTTTATTCTTTATTTTGAAACCAGGTCTCACTAAGTTGCGGAGTGCCTCACTAGGTAACTGAGGCTGGTTGCGAACCCGAATCCTATGGTCTCAGCCTCCCAAATCCTGGGGTTACAAGCGTGCGCCACCACGGCGGCCTAAGGAGAGAATTCTAAAGGCAATAAAAGTAAAAGGCCAAGTGACATTTAGAGGCAAACCAATTAGAATCACTCCAGACCTCCCAAACCAAGTCATGAAAGCCAGGAGGGACTGGAATAAGATATTCCAAACTCTGAAAGAAAATAACTTGCAGCCAAGATTCACCTACTCAGCAAAAATCTCTCTCAAAATTGACAGGGATACAAAAACCTTCCATGAAAACAGAAACTGAAAGAATTTATATCTTCCAAACCAGCACTAGAGAAAATACTCAAGGAAATTAACTACAAAGAAGAACTAACAAGTAAATGTCAGAACCAGAGAAACAATAATTTCCAAGAAGCAAACAACTAAGCAAAGAAGAACAAACACTACTGCAAACAGAAGTCAAAACTCAAAATGTTATGAATTAAAAAGCATCTCTCAATAACCATACTGAATATAAATGGTCTCAACTCCCCCCCCAAAAAAGGCACAAGGTGGCAAAATGGATTAAAATCCAGAATCCATCTAAATGCTGCCTACAAGAAACACACCTTACAAGCAAAGATTCCCACAAACTAAAGGTGAAGGGCTGGAGTAAGGTAATCCATGCCAATGGAACTCGAAGACAAGCAGGAGTAGCAACTATGATATCAGATAAATTAGATTTCAAGCCTAATCTTATCAAAAGAGACAAAGCAGGTCATTTTTTACTAATAAAAGGAACAATCCGGCAAGAGGAAATAACAATAATCAACATCTATGCCCCAAACGTAGGTGCAGCTACTTTCATAAAACAAAACTCTGCATGATATAAAGTCACACATAGATCCCAATACACTAATACTAGGAGACTTCAATACTCCTCTCACATCACTAGACCGATCTTCTAAACAAAAGGTCAGTAAAGATGCTTCAGGCCTAAATAATACCATAAACCAAATGGACCTGTTAGACACATACAGAATATTTCATCCAACTACAGCTGAATTCACATTTTTCCAAATTTCTGTTTTCTCCAAAACAGACCACACAAGGAGCCATAAAGACAGCACTGGCAAATTGAAAAATTTGTAACATAATTCCTGCATCTTTTCAGACCACAATGGAGTGAAACTAGAAATCAACTCTAAGAAGACCCAGAGTAACCATGTAAACCTGTGGAGACTGAACACCACATTGCTGAACGAGGAACGGGTCATAGAAAAAGTAAGGGGAGAAATTAAAAAATTCCTAGAAATCAATGAAAACAGAGACACAACATATCAAAACCTCTGGGACACCTTGAAGGCAGTACTAAGAGGAAAATTTATAGGACTGAGTGCCCACATAAGAAGAATGAAAAATCACCAAATAAATAACCTAATGACACAGCTCAAAGCCCTTGAAAAACAAAAACAGTCTAACCCCAAAGCCAGTAGAAGACAGGAAATTATGAAAATCAGAGCAGAAATTAATGAAATAGAGAATAAAAAAGCAATACAGAAAATCAACAAAACCAAAAGCTGGTTTCTTGAAAAACTAAACAAGATAGATAAACCATTGGCTAATCTAATCAAAAGATAGAGAGAATCAACACAAATTACCAAAATAAGAGATAAGAAAAAAAAAAAAAGAGAGAGAGAGATGTATTTCCACTGACAGTGTGGAAATACAGAGGATCGTCAGAAACTATTTTGAAAAACTATACTCCAACAAAATGGAAAATCTAGAAGAAATTGATAAATTTCTAGATACATATAATCTTCCTAAACTGAGTCAAGAAGATATAGAAAACTTAAATCAACCAATAACAATCAAAGAAATAGAAACAGCAATAAAGAGTTTACCATCAAACAAAAGCCCAGGGCCAGATGGTTTTCCAAGTGAATTTTATAAAACATTTATAGAAGAGTTAATCCCAATACTCCTCAAACTATTCCATGAAATAGAAAGAAATGGGACCATCCCAAACACATTCTATGAAGCCAACATCACATTAATACCAAAGCCAAATAAAGACAGCTCAAGAAAAGAAAACCATTGGCCTATATCATTGATGAACTTAGATGCAAAACTGCTAAACAAAATATTACCAATGTGCATTCAAAACCACATCAAGAAAATTATATACCATGACCAAGTTGGGTTCATCCCAGGGATGCAAGGCTGGTCAACATATGAAAAACAATCCATGTAATTCACCACATAAACAGAATCAAAGACAAAAATCACATGATCATTTCAATTGATGCTGAAAAAGCATTTGACAAGATCCAATGCCCATTCATGCTAAAAGCACTCCAGAGAATCGGAATAGAAGGAACATACCTCAAAATCATAGAGGCAATATACAATAGGCCCACAGCCAATATCATATTAAATGGAGAAAAACTGCAAGAGTTCTCACTGAAACCAGGAACAAGACAAGGATGTCCATTATCACCTCTTCTGTTCAACATAGTACTTGAGACTCTAGCCAGAGCAATAAGGCAAGAGAAGGAAATCAAAGGGGTAAAATAGTGAAAGAAGAACTACAACTATCCCTTTTTGCAGATGGCATGATACCATACTTAGAAGACCCAACAAAGTCAACCAAAAAAACTTATAGAACTGATCAACAAATTCAGCAAAGTATCTGGATACAAAATCAATCTTGAAAAATCAGAAGCTTTCCTGTATGCCAACCATAAATCCACTGAAAAAGAAAACAATTCCACTCACAATAGCACCCCCCAAAATAAAATACTTAGAGATAAATCTAACCAAAGAGGTAAAAGATAAACTATTAAAAATTGAAAAAAGAAATCGAAGTAGACCTTAGAAGATGGAAAGATCTACCATGCTCTTGGGTAGGCAGAACAAATATCACCAAAATGGCCATCCTCCCCAAAATGATCTACAATTCAATGCAATACCCATGAAATTACTAAGGTCACTTCTCACAGACATAGAAAAATCAGTCCTTAAATTCATTTGGAACAACAAAAAGCCCAGGGTAGCCAAAGTAGTTCTTAGCAACAAGAACCATGCAGGAGGTATCACAATACCTGACTTCAAACTCTACTACCAAGCCACAGTAATAACAACAGTATGGTATTGGCACAAAAACAGACACATAGACCAAAGGAGCTGAATAGAAGATTCAGAAACAGACCCACGTGCTTACAGTCAACTGATTTTTGACAAAGGAGCTAAAAACATATGCAGGAAAAAAGATAGCCTCTTTAACAAATGGTGTTGGCAAAACTGGCTAACCATATGCAGGAAAATGGAAATAAACCCCACTTTCTCACCTTGCACAAGAGTCAACTCAAGGCGGATCAAAGACCTGGAAGTCAGGCCAGAGACCTTGCAGCTACTTGAAGAGGGCATAGGACCAACACTCCAACACATAGGCACAGGTAAAACTTTCTCAACAAGACCCCAAAAGCACAAGCAACTCAAAGGAAGATCAACACATGGGATTGCATTAAACCTGAAGAGCTTCTGTGCAGCAAAGGAAACCATCAAGAACCTCAATAGAGAACCCACAGAGTGGGAGAAAATTTTTTGCCAGCTACTCTTCTGATAGAGGACTAATAACTAGAATATGCAGAGAACTCAAGAAACTCACAGCTAAGAAAACAAATAACCCAATCAAAAAATGGGCAAAGGATCTAAATAGACACTTCACAAAAGAAGAAATACAAATGGCCAATAAATGTTCAACATCATTAGCAATCAGAGAGATGTAAATCAAAACTACCTTGAGATTTCACCTAACTCCAATCAGAATGGCAATCATCAAGAACACAAACAACAACAAATGCTGGTGAGGGTGTGGAGAAGTGGGAACCCTAATACATTGCTGATGGGATTGCAAATTAATGCAACCACTTTGAAAAATATGGAGGATCCTCAGATGAATGGGAATGAACCTACCATATGATCCAGCAATACCACTTCTGGGTATCTTCCCAAAAGAAAGGAAACCAAACTATCAGACAGACGCATGTGTATCTATGTTTATAGCTGCACAATTCACAATAGCCAAACTATGGAAGCGGCCAAGATGTCCATCAAAAGATGAATGGAAGCCGGGCGTGGTGGCGCACGCTTGTAATCCCAGCATTTGAGAGGCTGAGACCGGAGGATCCGGGTTCGAGGCCAACCTCAGCTACTTAGGAGGCCCTCTGCAACTTAGTGAGACTCGGTTTCAAAATAAAGAATAAAAATAGGGCTGGGGGTGTAGCTTGGAGGTAGAATGCCTCTGAGTTCAATCCCTAGCACCGCAAAAAAAAAAAAAAAAAAAAAAAAAGATGAATGGATTACAAAACTATGGGATATGTACACAATGGAATTTTACTCAGGAATAAAGAAGAACAAAAGCATGATATTTGCAGGGAAATGGATGCAACTGGAAAAGGTTATGTTAAGTGAGATTAGTCAGTCACAAAAAGTTAAAAATCGTGTGCTCTCCTCAATATGTGGAAGCTAGGGAGAAAATGGGACATAAGAGGGACTCCAGATGAAGAAGGAGAAACCTGAGGTGAGCAAAGAACTTGACTTAAAGGAAGGTGATGGGGGCAGGGGGAGCACCCTAATGAGCATGATGTACTTTCAGGAACACATCAAAGTCAATCACTAAACTGAACTTGAGAAGGAAGGAGGAGGAGGGAGTAGGGTGGTGGGAATTGGGGAAGGGTTAAATGAGAAATGTGTGCATGTATGCCTTTACCAGCTTGTACCTAACAAAGATGTATGATTACAATGCACCAATTAAAAATAAATAAATTTTTTAAAAAAGTTTTCAACTGGAAAAAATAAAAATAAAAAAATAAATAATGAACACATCATTTACAGGAACTGGTTCAGGAGAAACATAGTTGCTATTGGTGAATGTCTGGCACTAACATGTTAGGGACCTTAACCTTAGGAACACAAAGACTGACCTTTGCTGGCCTTTCAAGACCTAACAATGGACTCTGGTTTGTTTTCATTCATGGACATTCATTACCCCCACACTCGTTGCCCACTGGCTGTTAGGCATGAGGTTATGACAGCTGAGAAGGATTGACGATCTATTTATTATTCATTCAATGTATGTTTACCAAGTATCCAGAAAGTGCAAGCCTTGCTGGAGACAAAAAGATGCGTCAGGCACCCCAGCAGCTTCCAGTCTAGTGGGGGCAATAAATTGTATGGAAATAATGGAGACATGGGCAGAAGGCAAGACATGCTATGGAGAGGAGTTTACTGAGCACCTTTTTTATACCTGACTCCGTGCTAGGTGCCTTATATAGATGATCTCAGGTTGCTGTGGAGGTTGAAAGGATGTAGCCAGAGCTCCCAGCCAGGGTGACCAGCTTCCTGGAGTTGCAGACATTAGAACTAGATCTTGAAAAAGACTTGCAGAGCATTTTACTCAACCCGTTATACAACCCAACAGGTCCCAAGGCCTTTTCTAAAGCTGTTTGGTATAAAGACATCTTAAGGGAAATATATGGGGGGAAGAGGGACAGGTACCTAGTGAGGCATTCTAGTGAGACCCTGTTTCAAAATAAAGAATAAAAAATAGGGCTGAGGGTGTAGCTCGGAGGTAGAATGCCCCTGAGTTCAATCCCCAGTACCACAAAAAAAATAAATAAATAAATAAATAACACAGAATTACTACCAACCTGAGTAAGAATCAAGGTGTTGCTTAAAAATTATCAGCTTCAGCCAGGCATGGTGACACACACTTATAATCCCAGTACTTGGGAGGCTGAGACAGAAGGATTGCAGGTTTGAGGATAGCCTCAGCAACAAGTGAGACTTTCATCAACCTAGTGAGATCCTGTTTCAAAACAAAAATGAAGTAGGGCTGGGGGTGTAGCTCAGAGGTAGAATGCCCCTGGGGTCAATCCTCAGTACCGCATACACACACAAAACTTATCAGTTTCCCCTTTCATCACTGGGCCTGAGAGTCATCTCTCCTGCATCACAATTCCTTCCAATTCCGTGTCTCCCCAAATGCTCCTTTCTTCCCGTGTGTCGCTGGGAAGCGTGTTTGCATCACACGCTGGGATCCTGTTCCTAATTATTGGTTGTGTAATTTATTGATAAAGCAAAGCCAAATATGAGTAACAAGGAAAGCCTAATTAGAAATGGAGTACTCAGTGTCCCAACAAGAAAAATTCCAGGGCTTCAAAAATAGAAAATCTGTGATGCATAATTTCTTCTGTCACTGAAGAGATCAGCCCAGGACTTAATAAGCCAGAAAATGGATTAAACAGATGGAGGAATGTTATCAGTGGCCGAGAATGGGCACCTACGGAGATGAGTCTGGTATACATTAAAGAATATGTTTATGTCCTGAAATGAATGTTACAGAAGATCTGCAGTAGATATGAGAAGGAATGCAAAAATCAGCCACTGAGAGAGAATACAATGAGCTACGGGCAGATACAGAAAAACTAGAGCCATTTTTTCCACTGGATTAGCCAATGTAATTAAATAGTTCATTTGTCTGACTTTTTTTCTTTAATTATTGAATTGACTATGTAAGGGAAGCAACCAAAACAATAATTTTAAGTGTGGATACAGCTAAATTCTATCAAATTTGCCCTTCACTAAAAAGAAAGCCCCATATATATAACAGAGAAAACTCCAACAACATATATATATACGTGTTCTTATCTGCCTACACCTATCTAAATATATTTCTAATAAGCTGACCATCAACCCTTAGGTCTGTTGATAGAGCATGTTCTCTACCTTATAAAAGAAAATCAAGGGCTCTTTATTTGAAGGTTATAGGTCTGAAAACTCAGCTTTAAGTGTCAGTGAGTTGCTGGATGGTTCTTACCAGGTCACTTAATCTGTTTCCTAATTATTGCATCACACAGCCAAAATAATGCTACACATACGCACACACACTCCATACTCTTGAGCAATGAGAGGAGGCAACGGACCAGTCAGGAGGCTCTTACATTTGCAAAAAACAGAGCTGGAGACAAGTGGGACCCACAGCCTCTGAGCGATGGCATAACAAGTTGCTATTTATACCCCATCTTCCATCCATGATGTGAACTAGGGGGTCTCTCCCTGCCAGAGAGTAATTTTAGGGAATGAGCTTCCTGGTGAGCTCACAGCTTAACACTGCTTGTATCACCATCTTGAGTCAGCGGCAGATAATGCTGTGCAGAATAAACTAATTTTAGTCATCTGTGGGATCCTTGTAAACACTCCAGAGTGACTCTTTAAAAAGTCAGTGTGAACTTGCTATCTCTGCTTCATTTCCTGCTCCCCGTGATCCATGAGGGGTATTTTTAGGGGACGACATCTTACAGGAGATGTCTAGGGGAGCCTCTCTGCTTCGGAACAGGCGTTTGAAAATTCTGGCACAGACTCCAAAGTCAGAGGCCATCTGGTTAAATGGATCCAGCAAAATAAGTCACAAAGGACTTGGAAATGCAGCATACTAGAGGAAAAAGCACTGCCTACCTTACTATGGTTTTAGCAACACTTTCAGTGAGTCCCAGCCAACAGCTCATGGAGGGAGAGGCAAAGAAGGAAAAAGGCCTATTCCTGAAGCTAGTATCTGTCCCTTTTGCTCTCATACTGTACATCAGGAGTGTGATGTGATCCCTGGGCTTCTGAATCATGCCCTCATTCTGTGATGCATCCCTGGGCCCTGGGTGACATCTGACCGACAGTCAGTCACATGCTGAATATAGAGCGCCTGTAATCTGCTCGGTGTCTCACGGGTCACTGAGAAAGAATAGGACCCCTTAACAAATTCCACTGGTCAGCGCTCCCAGATCCGGATATGTTTATCACCGCTTATCACAGGTGACCACAAATTCATGTTTCACAGAGAATTGTGTGTGAGACCTTGCACTAGGGTTTCATGCCTCGGAGAAAGAAGGTTATGTTTATCAAGAAATGTGGGCTCCAACAGGAAGGGTTAACCTGGGAAGAAGACGATAAGGTGAATTCTAGGCCAATTAAGTGGCTGAAGTTGGCAGTCAATGTCCCATCAGTCAGAAAGAGTGCGAAGACATCTAGTCATTTGTGAAAGAAGTTTTGTGGTTTTCCTCTTTTTTGAAAACCTTCAACTCTGGAACGTTGGATATCCATTCTCCCTGGTCTAAATAGAGGATGAGGGAATTTCCAATGAAGTACATGCGAAGCAAAGGAAGGAGAGAAGGAAGGAGGGAGAAGAGGCTGAATGGGAAATATTAAAAGGAAAAAAAGAGGGAAATGAGACCTGTAATTTCTTTTGTAAGAAAGACAGCTAGTAAGGGTTCCAGTGCAGAATTTCTGTATTTCTTGAATTCATTTAAAGTAATTTTGAGAAGCTTGGATTTGGGGGGCGGGGGGAGACAAGACTTTGTTAAAGGAAACTTCATTTAAATGCCTGTTTCAAAAAAAATACACATTTCACCCCAAGATATACAATCTATGTGTAACTTCCCTGTGTGGCTGGAAACTCGGCCTTGCTAATGGATTCTTCTTTGCGGCGGATCCCAGTGTCCTTGGCTACCCCTCTGAAAGCAAGTCTGGTGGCCTCTCGGTGGAGCACAGCAAGTCTTTCAGAGGAGGCTGGAGGCGGCCGTTGGCTGTCTGCTAATGGAAGGCTTGTGCAGTGGTCTCTGGGAACCATGCGGGCAGTGTTCTCGCAGGAGCCTAAGAAACCAACCTTTTGAGGAACGTTGTGTTAAGGAATGTCTGGAATGTTTTTTGCCCTGAGAGGTTCCGGGAAGCCTATATGGTCCATGGTGAAGAATGGGCAAAGCTGTATTAAACGTTAAGCAAGACTGGTTCAGATCAGAGAGAGCTTCAGGAAGAAATCGTTAAGGTGAGGGATAGGATCCTCTCTTCTCAAGCACTAATTACAGTTTCGAAATTTCTTTCTGGATTCCAGCTGCATCACACAGACCATCTACTATTGTCCCAGGCTAAGGAGTGGGGCAAGTGTTAAATAAACTATAAATTTAATAATAATAAAAAAAACTACCTGCAATTTTTTTCACAATATCCTTTAGTTCAGAGTATATAAATGAGTGAACACACAAAATATCAACATACTTGCACCATAATTATACAGCATTCACAAATGCTATTCATGGAACTGGGAAGTTTTATTTCTATTTCTATTTAAAGGTTTTATATATATTCGAAGGCTTTAAAAGTTCTATTTATAGGTATGTGCCTATATGCATGTATATATACACATATAGGAATACATGTTGTCTGAATGCCTCTTTTGTTTATTAGAACTATAAACATGTTAAAGCTGAGAATACTCTTTTAATAAGGTATATAGCATTGAAATAATATTTATTGTGTAATGTGGTCACTTAGTTTTTACTTTTATGTCAAATATTCTTTATTTTAAGATTTCTCAAAATTTTTGTCTGCATTCCACTGTAAGTATAATCACATGTATAATTCACACTATATACATACATATACAAATAAGAGCCGGGCATGGTGGCTCATGCTTGTAATCCCAGCATTCGGGAGGCTGAGACCGGAGGATCCAGGTTCGAGGCCAGCCTCAGCTACTTAGTGAGGCCCTCCGCAACTTAGTGAGACTTGGTTTCAAAATAAAGAATAAAAAAAATAGGGCTGGGGGTGTAGCTCAGAGGTAGAAGGCCCCTGAGTTCAATCCCCAGTACCGAAAAAAACAAAACAAACAAACAAACAAAAAAAAGTATGTAAAAATGCATACATCTATATACGTATGTGTGAATATAAACCTGAAACAAAATCTACCTTTACCAAGTGTGATGCATTTTTATGTTTCCTATTTTATTACTTCTTTTGTATAGAATATCAATCATGACTATGACTCATTTTATTAATCCCTCTATCCACTCATGGTTCATGACCTGGAGATTGATAAACATTCTACCTGGTCCTCTGAATAACTTATTAATTGTATTAAACAAAATGAACCATTGTAATGTAATAATATGGATACCTATTTGAAATGATTTAGGAAATGATTGAATGCTAATAAAAAGACTGACTTAAGTTAGCTACAATCATTTGTGTAATGATATCATATGCTGGGTAACATTAACTTTTGAAGGAAGAGGATAGTCATGTAACCCGTCTTCATTTAAATAACATCTGTCACAACTTTCAAACTTCAAAATTAAGCTGTTTCCCTCCTCTAGGCTTCCTACACCCCACTCCTTTTTTTCTTATAGAAAAGATTATGATATTAAATAGAATGCAGAATTAAAACTCTGAGATTTATTTATTTATTTATTTATTTATTTATTTATTTATTTATTTATTTATTTATTTTTGTGGTCCTGGGATTGAACCCAGGGGTATTCTAGCATTCTACCCCTAAGCTACATATTCAGCCCCTTTTTTCAACTTTTTATTTTGGAACAGGCTCTCACTAAGTTGCTGAGGCTGGTCTTGAACCTGAGATCCTCCGTCTCAGCCTACCAAGTACTGGGGTTACAGGCATGTGCCAACACATCCAGCAAAAGTCTGGCTTATAGAATGAGCTCAGTTCATAATTTTATCAGAAGTACACTGACAGCGTGAGGACAAAAGCAAAGTAAGGCTCTGGGCACTTGGTGGTTCCTTAAAACCCATGTGTAAGTTTAACATTTGAAGATAGGATCCAATATTAATTACCAAAAAAAGGTAATCATTTAAAGAAACTCTGTAGAGACAACATCTGTGAAAATAAATAGCCATTCTGTAATGTAAATACTGATTTCCTAACTCAGAGGCCTTCACTCCACAACGACAGCTGGTCAAAACCCAGAAAGCTGAAGACATTTGACTGGCTTTGCATAAACCGTGTGTGCCACCTTCCCATTTGGTTTATAAGTTGCAATTTTTGTACGCTGGACTGAGCTAAAATGGGATGCTACCCGTAGTTTTTCTTGGTGTTTCCTGCAGATTTCACAATTGCATTGTGAGAAACATATTTTAAAACCCCAAATACGACAATATGGATTTCCTGGACAACAAGACAGATTCTGATAAGAGTGACCCTTGGGAATCTCCTTATCGGATGGAATACTTCCTCAGTGGCTCATGGTGAACAAACTCCTTCCTTGCTCAGGGTGGAGGATTCTGAGTACGTAATCCTCAATGTGTCCTTCTGTCCCCACACCCACTGGGCTTTCTTCACATTTCCCCCTACTGACTTGTCCACCACACTTCCTGATAAATGCCTGTCTGCCTCTGCCTCCCCTACTAGACACTAAGTAGCAGAGGATAGGCATAGCGCCTGTCCTGTTCACTGTCGCATCCCCAACCTAGCACAGTGACCTGGGCATGTTTTCTGGGCTCCATCACAAGGTATTAATGAGTGAGCAAATATCAAATTGATCACTCAATTGGTTGAGGAAATATCAAATTGATCACTTGCTTTGACTTGTGGCCCCATTCGAGAGTCAATCTTCAACACAAGGGCACTGTTCAGGAACCCCCTCTCCACCACCAAAGCCAACAAGAAGACACTTCCAGGGGGCCTCCAGTCAGTGTCCCAGCACCAGCCCAGCTCCAGAGAAGGAGCCCTGGGGGTCTCAGAGCAGGTAGAAACCACTGGCTTAGGCATCTGGGAAATCCAGAAGAAGCAAATCTGATGGCATCTAGGATCTAAAAGAAAAGTCCAAATGACATTTTTGGGGGGGGCTTATTTTCCTCCAAATCTTTTGCAGCAACAAAACAAGGGGAGGAAGTTGAGGAAATAATTTTACAGATAAATTAACTATAAGCAGCTTATCGTTCAAGGTATATAAGCTTTCCATAAATATTTGGTGATTAAAGGTACAAACAGAGATATTCCAGGCCCCACACACTAATTGCCCTCCTACAGGTATTAGGAAGGAGTGCCTTAGCCAGGTGGACTCAAACGGCATTTATTGTCCTACGTATTAGTTTGAACCATATAAAACTGTCATTTTAGTAGGTCACATACTAAAGCAGTTTCACACAGGTCAACAGATTATGGACTTCAATGTGCCAGCTCATCACTAAACACCAGGCCAGGCCGAAGCCTGCTGATGGTGGGAAAGCTTGAACGGTAAATCGGGCTGTTAGCAGCCTATTGGGAGAACTAAGGACCAAAGTGGACACAAAAAATGTGCAAGCGCTCTTGTTCAATTCTTCTCAAAGTGTACTCTAAGGCATTCCTGTTTCCTGAGACAATTTATGAAGGAAAAAGGAAATAGACTCATTTGGGAAATCCTGCAAATATCCCCTTCCTAAGATTTCAAAATGTATACTAAAAAGTATCACATTAGCACATCAAAGAATTTAAGTGGTTCTACAACAAAGCACTTGGTTTTAAAATGTTTAATAAAGGACATTCCAAATGTATTTGACTAGTGAAATGTTATTTGAAGATGTGTCTGTTACCACTGTTGACCCATTTGGGACCAGCAGGACCCACTTCTGCCCTATGATCCAAATGCCTCTAGCTTTTCTGGCTTCCTGACTACTGGGGCCTGAGTCCACATTTAACCCCATCTGAACACAAAGACCCTGACGGAGGTCCATGAGGGCAGACTCTCAGGACACTCCTTATGTTGACACACAGGGTGCACTCTACAGATTTCATATGTATGTCTCATGATACCATCAATCCAGTATTGATGTAGTTTAGTGAATAATATTAGTGGAGATTTGGAGAATACTAATACCTATCATTTATTGTACATCTATCATATGCTTTTTACACTGTACTGTGACTTATTTTTTTTTTATTTTTGGCAGTACTGAAGAGTTAACCCAGGGCACTCTACCACTGAGCTATATCTCCATTCCTTTTTTTTTTTTTTCCTTTTGAGACAGGGTCTCACTAAATTGTAAGGCTATCCTTGAAGCTGTGATCCTCCTGCCTCTGCCTCCCAAGTGCTGGGATTACAGGCATATGCCACTGAGCCCGGCCTGTGCCTTATATTTTTAATATCTCTCATGTGTACTACATGTCACACTATGAGCCTAGGATATGGGTGTTTTTGCCCTCATTTTACAGACAGCCCTCAACAATGTCAAGTTTATGGACCAAAGTCCCCAACTGGATTAAATGACATCAATTCTTATATTTCCTCTACCACATTAATGAGAGCTAACTCTTATATAGTGCTTACCATGATCTAGACACCATATTTTAACTGATTTAACTCATAATAAACTGGCATAGGTACTAACACTATCCCTATTTTCTAACTGGGGAAACAAGTTGAAGTCAATCAGTCTGCTAAAATCACACAGCTGGAAAGAGGCAGGGATGAAATTTGGTCTAAGGCTGACTAGTGAGTGGTTCAAGCTACTTAACCAGTTTAAACCAGGACTTTCCAAACTTGTTTGACTAGGGAAGTGTTATTTGGAGGTAATGCCTAGAATTATAGTTAATAGTTTTGGCCAACAGTTTGGGAATCACAGGACCAACTTCTCGTTGATCTATTTAGCTTCTCCCAGCCTAGAGTCCATGCCCATTACTCTCCTCACTCTTAGAGACCCCATACTCTCTGCTTTCTGTCTGTCTCCTGGCTGTAGAGGCTAGATGTGAAAAACCTCCCACTTGTAATTTCGATTATCTCTCAAAGCCTTATAATGAAAACAAATCAATAAAACATGTTACCTAAGATTAATATAAAATAAGTTATTATAGAACATAAAATTATTTTTCCTCCTATGTCCATTTAGAGAAAAACAATCTTCTGAGTTAAAAAAAAAATACTAAAATCATTAGATGTCTCTAGTGTTAAACTATGAATCACAATGTAAATAGCAAATTCTACGAAGGTCTTGTAAAAGAATTGAATTCAACATAAGTTACCTTCTACTTCACCACCATTTGGATAGATGAAATCTAAAATTTACTGAGTATTTCTTATTGGTCAAGCATTCCACCATTTCCTTTACATAGATTATCTTATTTCATAACAAATTTATGAGGTAGATACTGTTGGTATTCCTACCTTACAGAAACAAACAAACAAACAAACAAACAAAAAAGGCACAGAGTTTATATAACTTGCTAAAGACCAGAATATGATGGGAAAGAACCCAGCTTTTAAGTGTTCCCAGCTACTTTAGATGCTAACCCTTGGGTATATAGAGCAAAGTCAACCATGAACCCCCAAGTTCTAACAAAGCAATCGTTTGCCTTTTGAAAACCCTACATTAAAAGGTACACAACATCTACACATGGTTATCCTTGGGGAACCTTCAAAATCTGTCAACTAGAAATAAGATTCTAGAGGGGGAAACCCTAAAACCCTAAATTGCTCCAAGATGATATGTTGGTTTGTTAGATCTGGCTCATCTTAAAAGGATGTTTTTTTGGGAGGTATAATTGGCATTAAAGAAACATGATTCGAGTTCTTGTCCTTATAAAATCATAGTTGTCATTTCTAGGTTTGCTGAAAACTCTGTTTTGTAATCTCTGACTAAGCTAGAGAAAACCAATACTGTACACACTAAGGTACATTCTGCACTTTTCTTTCCTTCACCAAAGAACCTCAAAGGGTTTCAATTATTTTTAGATACTCAAAGCAACAGGGATTGTTTTCCTCCAAATGGACAGTAGAAGAAAAAGTCACTTTTCTAAAGTAATTTATTTTACATTAACCTTTATAGATGTACCACATTGATTCGGTTATGTTATAAAGCTTTAAGAGAAAAATTAAGCTGGCGTTAAGAAAGTATTGCAGCCAGATGTGGTGGCACATGCCTGTAATTCCAATACTTGGAAGGATGAAAAAGGAGTATCGAAGATTCAAAGACAGTCTCTAGCATGCAAGGAGACTCTCAGCCACCTGAGACCCTGTTTCCAAAAAAGTAAAACATGAAAAGGGCTGGGGGTATAGCTCAGAGGTAGACTTCCTCCGGGTTCAAGCCCCAGTACCACAAAAATAAATAAATAAATAAATAAATAAATAAATAAATAAATAAATAAATAAAGTTTTGCAAAATCTAAAGTAACTGGATATTCAACTAGTTTATTGTTTTCTTTAAAAACAACTACAGATGGATCTTTAAGGAGCTGAAATAGATAAAACAAAGGGCAAAAATGACAACTTAATGAGGAATAGAGACAGCCTTGAGAATTTATACTTAATTTTAAATTTAAAAAAAATGCTAGAATTAATAGTCCTGGGAAATAACATAGCATGAAATTAAGAACAAAGGCTCAGAGTCCTGCATTCTGGTTTAACTCATTAGGTATGTGACCTTGGGCAAGATATCTATCCTGCCTGTACTTGGTTCCTTCCTATTAAAATGAAGTTGTTAATAAGACTTACCTCATAAGGTTGCTTGCTGTGAAAAATAAGATAATATATAAAAAACCCTTACGACAATGTCCGGTAGTGCTTGTTATGGTTTGGATCTTAAATGACTCTCCTAAAGGCCCATATGCTAAATTGGTTTGACCTTGGACTGACTGGCTCACTCTCTCTCTCTCTCTCTCTCTTTCTCTCTCTCTCTCCCTCTCCCTCTCCCTCTCCCTCTCCCTGTCACCTTCCTAGCTACCATGATATGAACATCTTCCTTCACCACACACTCTCACCACCGTTGCTACCATAGGCCAAGCAGCCATGGACTGACACCTCTACCGTTCCTTTATATAAGTTGATTTTCTCTTTTCTCAGGTATTTTGCCACAGGGATGAAAAGCTGATTAACACGAGCTCAACAACTGTTATCTATTAAAAACATAAAATGTCATTTCAATACAGCGTACCTGGATGGGTATGGAGAAGGCAAATTAAAGGTAAGTTAAGAAAGTAAATTAAAACAAAATAAAAAATCATAGGTCACTGCTAAGGCCTAAGTCTTAGTAAATATTGAAGGAGTGAATCAGTCAATCTGTGAGTGAATCAATGAGAGGAGTCGCAGGAAGAAAAGCTTACTCTTAGAAAAGCTTACTCTTTACCTTCCACAGACTCCCTAATCATCCTGCACCTGTCCATAAATGAGAAGTTATGCACCATAATTCAGAATAGGTTTCCTATTCCTTCTGTAGCATCTCGGTTCAGTGCAATAAATTTTTTTAACTGTTTCCCAAACTAGCCTAAAATATTCACAAGGACACAATGAACTTACAAACAACTCTGAGTGACCTCAACATCATGACAGGAGAAAACAATGTGTAAAGATGAAGTTAAAAGATTTAAAGACTTAACACGTTTTTATTTCTGCCTAAACATTGTGACTTGAAGTGTATGAAGTCGTGTGGGAAAAATCTACATATAGCCAAAAGATAACTACAAAAGAAAAGGGAATGCACTGGGGCGAGGGAGTGGGAATGGGAGCCAGCGATATCAGTTATTTTCCTGCCACTAGGAGAGGTATTATTATTCTATGTTCCTTCCGTTCAGTTATGTACCTTCAGAAATTACTTTCGGATTCTTTCCAATTCTGAACCATGAGCAAATCACAAACACATTTGACAACAATATGTTCCTCTTGCGTAAATGTCTCTTCTAGGCCACATACATAATTAAAATCCTGTTGACTCAGGAATAACGTCTCAGAACTGAATGTCCAAACTCTGTAACTTGCTTCCTTTTCTAACCAGACAGCACAGCTGCCAAGAGCTTTTGGGCCCTCTGCCTTTTTTCTCCACCTATAATTATTATACATTACGTATAGATAGCATATATTTGATTTGGCAAATCCTGCTAGAAAAGGTTCTTGTGACTACTTATTCAAACTTTGTTGTGTGTGCATGTGACCAATAACACAGTGTACCAAAGCAAAAGAAGAAAAAAAGGAGGTAGAGTGGGAATGGGTGTACTTCGTCGCTCTTTCTTTCCATGCAAATGTGATACAAGTCTTAAGGTGAAGCAATGTGTATATTGCTTATGTATGTTGCAAAATTCACGTAGGGTGGAAGAATGCTTTAAAAATTAGTGATGTCATTACATAACACAAATCTTTGGATTCCAATATTTGAAATGAGGAAATAGATTTTAAAAGGTCTTCAAAATATACATGAGGCATAGAATAAAGCACTTTGGATTTCCTTCATCTTTGGGCAGCACCAGATTTAAACCAGACATGAAAATCTATCCTATTTTGAGGACCTCTAGAGAAAGAGATTGCACAATGTTTCTTAGGAAGTTGTTCCAATATTCCTCCCAGTCGTAAAACTCTTACATTCTAACCTAAATCCTTCACACTCTAGTTTCAGCCTATTTCCCTTTGCTCTGCCTAAGTAGGGTTGAAGAAAAGTCTCTCACTTAAAAAACAACATTATGAGAGTGTCCCCAAAGTGCGATGTATATTTTTCAGCAATGGAAATTAGACATACAGCCTGCAGTTGCCTGGATCTCTTCTCTTCCTTCAAAAACATTTAGATATGATACTGGCTCTTTATTAGTTTTCCAAACCTTCTCCTTTCTTCCATAAATTTTCAGAGAGATCTGTCCATCTTTTGAAGACTTTACTCAATTATTTTAATACATGCCTATACAAGTTACAAATAATTGCATATTGCGCTATAACTAGTTTATTTATTTATTTATTTTTGTGCAGTACTGGGGATTGAACCCAGGGGCATTCTACCTCCAAGCTACACGCCTAGCCCCATTTTTTATTCTTTATTTTGAAACAGGTTCTCACTAAGTTGTGAAGGGCCTAACTAAGTAGCTGAGGCTGGCTGCAAACCCAGATCCACGGTCTCAGCCTCCCAAGTACTGGGATTACAAGCGTGCGCCACCACACCCGGCATAGCTAGTTTATTTTTTAACTAGATAGTTTCCTACTTGTGCTCAGCTTTAGGATTTATTTCAGAACAATAGTGATCATCAAACTTTAGGGTACATTAGAAGATTGGGGAAGCATCTTAAAAATAAGGTGTCCAAGTTGTGACCCAGACTCAATAAATTATAACCTTTAGGCTCGGCATCCTTTAGTTGTTATCAGTCAAAAGTCTTCATCTGATTTAGTTTAAAAGTGACTTTTTAAAAAGTCATCAAAGCCTTTATTAAAAATGGAAACAAAACAAAAACTACTAAGCAGATTAGTGTATTCTCTTTGTGACTAGTAAAACCAATTCTGCTTTTACCCTTGAAAGTGACACATTGACAGATCAGGTATTTAGTGCTGTTCTGAACACAGATATCATAATCCCCATTAGCAAGAGAATCAAAACCAAACTTAATCCATTTCTTCAAGTTTCCCACACCAGAACTAAATGCCCTGCCAACAGGCTACTGATGTCTAACACATGATCACATGAAAAAGTGATCATGAGAAGTATGAGACTACCACTGTCTACAAGGAGATAATGTATTCAACATCAGTCATGCAGTAATTTGGTCAAAATTTAAGCTGATTTCCATGGACATGAGCTCATGCAAAAGACCCTGAAAGGCAAGGTAAAAAAGAACCAATTACTGCATATAATAACATGAAAGCAGAAATATCAACCTCATGGAAAGAGCTGGGGAGGAGTTGAAATGTTCTATGTGAAAGGCAACAGCATCTTTTCCAAGAAATGTTAAGGTGAATCAGGGTAGGTCTGTACTCAGATCCTAAACCATCTGGTATTATTATTATTAGTGTTGGATTGCCCTGAAAGAAGAACACCCAGGGGCCTGTCTCATTTCTTCTTCTGACATTCTTGAGCCTCTGTGTTTGATTACTCTAAGGGACTGCCTCAGAGAGTCTGTGCTCTGCATTTCCCTCCAAGCACACAGGCAAGAGGGAGGGAGAAACCACTCAAAACTACTAAAGTAACCACAGAAATGCAGGTCAAAATGAAAGGGCTCAGAGATTGCTGAGAAAGGAGAAGAGTGAAAGTAGCAAAAGACAGCAGCCAAATGCCAAAAGGACACATCAGGTGTGCAAAGAAAGAGGCATCTATTTGTACCAATTTGCATTTATGTCCACAAATGTGTGCCTGTCGGATCAATTATACTTAGCACTGTTGACCAGCTTTTCTTTTCTCTTTGGATTCAGGATCATGCGCTTTTTCTAGTTCTCCAAACTTTCAAATATGTCTATTTTCTGATTCTGTTGTTTGCTTTTCAATACATTGCCTACAATTTGATTTTCTCCAGAATTTCTATCCTTCATCTTTGTCTCTTTTCCTTCTTTCTTCCCCTCCTTTAAAAATCGTATCTGCATCCTTTGTCCTAAATGAAAATCACTTTAAAGTTACTTCATGAGGCACTCCGCAACTTAGTGAGACTCGGTTTCAAAATAAAGAATAAAAAAAAATAGGGCTGGGGGTGTAGCTCGGAGGTAGAATGCCCCTGAGTTCAATCCCCAGTACCGCAAAAATAAATAAATAAATAAATAAATAAATAAATAAATAAATAAATAAATAAATAAAGTTACTTCAGCCTCTTTTCTCTCCCAAAATCAACTTAAAGACTTCTGAATGCTTCCTGGAGATCTTCTAGATTTAGATTTGATGTGTCCAAACCCAAATATATCAGTTTAGCTTCCATAGTAGCTTCCTCTTCTGAATCCTCTTCTTCTGTTCCTAGGACAATTTTCCATCATATCTGCTTTTCTCTTTGCAGCACCCCATCAAGTGGTGAGCCCTGTCAATAGTATCTCTGAGGTGAGGCATGTACCATTCAGTTTTGTGGGTTCTCTGCTTGTGAAGATTACCCCTTCATTAAATCTTGCCTCTTCTATTATAATAGTTTCCCAGAGGGCTTCTAAGCCTCTATCTATTCTTCATATTATCAGCAGAGTGATCTTGATGGCTGTATTGGTCTGTTTCCCACTATAATAGAGAAATAGCTAAGGCTGGGGCAAAGAAAAGGGTTTTATTTAGCTCACAGTTCTGAGGCTTGAAGGCATGCCTCAAACCGACTTGGTCCTGATGGCTTCTCCATGGTGAGTACTGTGTGATTGCAAGACAGGAAGTAAAACAGAGACTGAGGCTCCCTGAGGACTGAAGTAATCCTCCTGAGGGCATTCCTCCAGGTACCCAAGGACCACTCCTCAGGCCCCAATTTCTCAAGGTCCCACCACCTCTTAAGCTCACCACCATGGGGTCAAAGATTCTGACATATGAACTCTTGGGAAAAAAACCACATCCAAACCACCATAGCAATGGCCCCATTTGGTTCATTGTCTCTTTCCTTTTTGGAATTCTTCAATACTTCTCTATTTCCTATCAAACTTAGTTTTTTTTTTTTAATAGCATTTTTATTGAGCATACTTTGTGTGTGTGTGTGTGTGTGTGTGTGTGTGTGTGTGTGTGTGTGTGTGTGTGTATTGTTTTTGCAGTACTGAGGATTGAATCCAGGGGCATTCTACCTCTGAGCTACCCCCTCAGCCCTGTTTTTTTATTCTTTATTTTGAAACAGGGTCTCTCTAAGTTGTGGAAGACCTCACTAAGTAGCTGAGGATGGCTGCGAACACAGGAACCCAGATCTTCCTGTCTCAGCCTCTCAAGTACTGGGATTATAAGAATTCGCCACCACACCTGGCTTATTGAGCACATTTTATGACCTGTGCTTTAGATATAAATTATGTTTTTGTCTCCAAAAATGTTAAAAAGTAGGCAATATAATATGTCCTTGAGTATTAAATAGATTTATAAAAACATTTCCATTAACTATGAAATGCCATTGATTCAGTAACTTTTTAGGTGAAAAAGAAAAGTACATTACGTGGACATACTGACCTATGGAATCTTCTTGATATTAAAATGAGAAAAATAAGGTGACTCTATCAGGAGCAAATAAATAGGTTATCATTCCGATTTTGAAGCAATCCAGTGGTCTTTCCAATACAGTATATTCCGTTTCCCTTAACTTATTTCCCTCTCTTCTTCTTTATGTTCCTTACATTCACCAGATCCTGTGGCCTGACCTTGATTTCTCCTGTACCAGGGCTCTGAGTTCCTCCTTACTCTACAAGTCCAAAGACACACAGGCTTCAAATCCTAGCTCAAACATCCCCTCCTTCATTAACCCTTCCTGATTCCCCAAATTAAAGCAACCTCATTCCTCTAACCTGCCATATAGTCTGTGCTCTCCTATGAAACTACTCTTTGCTTCTTGCACTAGGGCTAGATGCACTTTTTTTCTCTCCACTGGAGGATAAGTTTCTTTGAGATTGTAACTCATGTATCTTTGCATAACCACCTCCAACACTAAACCTGGCAACTAGGCTAGAGCCCAGCAACTTCTTGTGCATAATAAACACTTTAAAAATATTTATGGGCTGGGGGGGTTGTGTGGCTTAGTGGTAGAGCATTTGCCTAGCATGTGTGAGGCCCTGGGTTTGATCCCTAAGCACTGACAAAATAAAATAAAATTATTAATTAGATGACTAATAAGAACACATTTCATTGTTTTTCTCTATTATTTATTATGACCAAATGAACACTGATGGCCCCCACACATTTCACAATAATTCAGCCAAGAACTGAGAGGTCTGCTCCAAGAGAAGTTCATTCTCCCATCACAATCAAGTTTCAACTGACAGACCTACACAGCAGCACTTTTCTTAGCCTTCTAATTTCTTCAGAATAAAAACATTTTTGTGTGTGTGGCAGGAAAAGGGTACTGAGGATTGAACCGCAGGGCATTCTACCTCTGAGCTACACCCCAAGCCCTTTTAAACTTTTTTGTTGTTTTTGTTTTGAAACAGGGTCTCATTGAGTTGCTGAGGGTCTTGCTAAATTGCTGAGGCTGTCCTCGAACCTGAGATCCTCCTGTCTCAGCCTCCCAAGTACTGGGATTATGGATGTGCATGACCACACCTGGCTTCCAAACTTTATTTTTAAAAAGGAGATTCTTTAGTACATAGGCTAAACCCATCTTTCTTTTAAAACTATAAAGTCTTCTAAACAAAAAAGAAAAGAACTGCCCTGTGTGCTGAAGTAGAGATTGTTTGTTACTTTGTTCTTGTCACTACCCAGAAGGAAAGGAGTTACTAGAACCCTAAATATATCTTTGCCTTGACCCTAGCATTTCATAGGAAAAGGTTAGTTTGATTTTTAAAAAGCATTTCACAGACATTTGTTTGTATGGTTATACTCTAAGACATTAGTAAATGATGCTCCATGGGTTTTTGCTTATTCACTTATTTGTTTATGTTTATAAATTATAGCAGAATCCTAAGATCATCTATCACTAAAACCCTTCATTTGAGCTGGGTGTGGTGGTGCACACTTGTAATCCTAGTACTTGGAAGGCTGAGACAGGAGGATTGCAGGTTTGAGGACAGGCTCAGCAATTTAGTGAGGCTCTTAACAACCTAGTGAGACTCTGTTTCCAAATAAGAAATGAAATTGGTCTGGGGGTGTAGTTCAAAGGTAGAATGCCTCTGGGCTTAATTCTCAGTACCACAAAAATAAAATAAAATAAAATAAACTTGAAGCTGGGCATGGTGGCTCACGCTTGTAATCCCAGCATTTGGGAGGCTGAGACCAGAGGATATGGGTTCATGGCCAGCCTCAGCTACCTAGTGAGGCCCTCAGCAACTTAATGAGACCCTGTTTCAAAATAAAGAATAAAAAAAATAGGGCTGGAGGTATAGCTCGGAGGTAGAATGCCTCTGAGTTCAATCCCCAGTATTGCAAAAAAAAATTAAAAAAAAAAAAAAAACTTGAAAAAAACCCCTTTTTGTTCATATGGTTGAATTAGCAAAAAACAAAATTATTTTAAAAAACTTGCTTTATAGTTTATATTGAGTCTTTGTGTTCTCTCAGAGTTCACTTGTTAAAACCTAATCCCCAATGTGCTGGGTTTGGGAGGTGGCATCTTTGGGAGGTGATTATGTCATGAGGACAGAACCCCATAACTGGGATTAGAGCCCTTATAAAAGAGACCCCAGAGGTCTCCTTTGCCCTTTCAGCTATGTGAGGACACAGTAAGAAGATGGCTGTCTGTGAATCAGGAAGCAGGCCCTCGTCATGTACTGAATCTTCTAGTATCTTGATCTTAGACTTCTCATAGCCTCCAGAATTGTGAGAAAAGCTTATTGATAAAGCCACCAAGATACAACATTTTTGTGACAGCAGCCTAAACTTACTAAGACACACATTTTCTCATTTAGTCTTCAAAACAACCCATTGTTAGAGATATTAATATACAGGTTAGGCAAGTAGATAAACTGAGGCTCAGAATTTTAGAATCCTTTCCTCCAAAATCACACAGTTAATAAATGGCAGAGGCTGGTTTAAATCCAGATCTCCTCATTCCAAGGCCCAAACGTTGTCCATACTACTACAAGAGAATTCATAAGGGAAACAGGTGTTTTACAGTATGGGACCATTAGTGGAAGAATCTGACAAACTGCTATTGTGTCATGACCTTGGAAAAGACACCAGAAGTGAACGTTCCAGAAAGCTGCAGCAGAACATGCATAGAATATGTGATTTTATTTATTTATTTATTTATTTATTTATTTATTTATTTATTTATTTATTTAATTATTTATTTATTTTGCGGTACTGGGGGTTGAACTCAAGGCATTCTACCTCCGAGCTATATCCCCAGCCCTATTTTTTTTTATTCTTTATTTGGAAACTGAGTCTCACTAAGTTGCAGAGTGCCTCACTAGGTAGCTGAGGCTGGTCGCGAACCTGGATCCTCTGGTCTCAGCCTCCAGAATGCTGGGATTACAAGCGTGCGCCACCACACCCAGCTAGAATATGTGATTTTAAAACGTATTTCCTCCATCTCTTACTGCTTAGATTCTGAGAATTCTCTCTCCCCTCAAACTGCTTCTCTAGGTTCCCCTGTTTCTAGCAATCTGGCTAGGAATGCCTGTCTAGCAGTTTGTGTCACCTCAGAGCTCAAGTTCTAAAAACTTCCCACTGCCATAAATCTTGATAAATGGTGATAAGATACAATGGTCCCAAGTTTGGAAGAATGATTTTTCAGGCTTTTAAAGGAAATAACCCTCTGCCTCATTATATTCTCAAGCAATGTATTGATGTATGAACAGCCACCCACAAACCGGGAGACTGTGCTGGCATCAAGGCTCAGAGCCGCCTTGTCTAGTCCCATAGTACCCTATCATGGCTATCCCCTCTGGCCATCTTTCATTCCCTTGCCACCATTTTTAATGTCGTTGTTTGGTCAATAATTGTTAAAGATGAAAGGATAAATACCGGTTATCAAATCATGCCAAGGAAATCTTACAAACAGACTTAAGTTGGTTTGCTAATACTGAGAGGTTTCACAAAAATTTTCACAAATGTATGCTTAATTTTTATAATGATTTTGAAAAGTAGACCTAATCATTTCTATTTTATGAATGAGGGTACTGAGCCTTAGCAAGGTTAAGTGACTCACCTAAGATCAGACAGCCAGAAAGTAGTGGAATTGGGATCCAGACTCTGGTTTCCTACAAAGTCTATGCTCTTATTTTCCACCTGCAATACTTGGGGTTGAACACAGGACCTCATACGTGCGAGGCAGCTGCTCTACCAATGAGCACACCTCCATCCAGCCCTTTATCTAATTGAATTTAATCTTATTTTATTTTAGAGACAGGTCTTGCTAAGTTTCCCAGGCTAGTTTTGAATTTATAATCCACGTGCCTGAACCTCCCAAGTAGCTGAGATCACAGGCATGTGCCACTGCACCCAGTTTAAAGTCTATACTCTTAATTATTCTACTACCCTGTTTCTCAGATTTGTTTTTCTGTGATATCAAGATGTACATAAATTCCAATATTCAACACCACATAATAATCTTTGTGCATTATGTTCATAGGAGCCAGGAGATGTAATAAAACACTCAAAAAACCCCCTAAAATAATAAATAAATAAATAAATAAATAAAACCTGTCACTGGTTTCCATTTCCTTCCTCCTCTCTGAAATTACTCTTAAATTCTCAGTCCCAACTATATACATATATGTTCAACTCATTGAAACTTAAATAGACATTTTATTGTTTTAAAGTAAACAACTACATTATACACAGGGTGTGCTGAGATCTATCTAGATGACTGCTTTTCCCAGATGGGTATGAAGCAAACTTATTCATAAAGCACACAGGGAACAAGCAACCGCCTCTGAACCTGTCTTTCATCAATTCCTGTGGCTCTGGACTATTGACCAATGTCCTAAAACTTCTCATTTCAAAAAAAATATATGCACAACAGCATGTAATGTGGATATCTGGCAATTCTTGGAGTGGCTTAGGCAGGTTGAAGGATCACTAAAGAAAGGAGAAACATAAGTCCTTACAATTGGTCATGGTGACACTGGATATTGGTGGGTACACCTGTTCTGTCTGGGCAGCATGACATCATCTTTACACAAGAATACTTGTTTAGCAGAGCATGGTGGTGCATGCCTGTAATTCCAATACTTGGGAAGATCATAGGTTCAAGGTCAGACTTTGCAACTTAGTGAGACCCTGCTTCAAAATAAAAAGGGCTGGGAGTGTAGCTCAGAGGTAGAATGCTTCCGGGTTCATTCTCCAGTACCAAACAAACAAACAACAGCAACAGCCAAACTCTTCTAGCTGGGAGTGGTCATACATACCTGTAATCCCAGTACTTGAGGGACTGAGTCAGGAGGATTGAAGGTTCAAGGACAGCCTCTGTAAGTAGTGAGACTCTCAGCAACCAAGAGAGATTCTGTCTCAAAATAAAACTAAAATAGGGCTGAGATTATAGCTCAGAGGTAGAATGCCCTTTGGTTCAATCCCCAGTAACTAACACACACACACACACACACACACACACACACACACACACACACACACCTTGTTTTAGTAAATATTTTAAAGTTCTGATGGGCTTTACCCATATACATCTATAAAACTGGAGCTGAAAATGGAAAAAATAAATATTAACAGTATTGATAAGAAGGATGTCTCATAAAGTTAATACAATTAAATTGAAGATGGAAAGCAGTAGGTAAGCCCAAAGCAGAGAAATCTTCACCTCCATTGGATTATGGCTGAGCCTCAGCCAGGAATCCATGTGTCCAGTGGGGAAGGAAAGTAATTAAATTAAAGAACACAAATAAAATGCCAGAAATATGCAATTAAAGACTATCCCCAAAACCAAGATGTTTTTAGAGATTTTAAAGCATTTTTAGTTCCTTGGCACTAAGACTATATTTACAACATGTAAGTCTATTATTTGATTCTTGCAGATTTGTTCATATTTTCAGGAATGCATTATATATTGATATCCATAGAAGACTGCTTGTACCTAGTTATTTGTCTCTATCCACATTCATTTAAGGTAAACAAACAAATCGAATGTGAGAGTGATGAAGACCGCAGAACACACAAAAGAAAACTAAAACAACTTTCCAGCCAAGAACTGCGGCCAGCATCCAAATGCCTTCATGGAGAAGGGTTGAAGATCCTGCAGCTGCAAACCCACATCCAAAGGAGGCGCAAACACGTGTGCACCGCCTTGCGCTTGACAGACGGCAGCCTCTCTAGGGTTTCTGTCTTCTTTCAGATGTTGAAGGGAATGAAGAAACAAGATACATGAATTGCATTTATCTTTTTTTTTTTTTAACCCAAAGTCATTCTATGTCTAAGCTAAACCCCCAGTCCTATTTTATCTATTTTATTCCTTATTTTGAAACAGGGTCTCACTAGGTTGCAGAGGGCCTCACCAAGTTGTTGAGGCTGGCCGCAAACCTGTGATTCTCCTGTCTGAGCCTCCCAAGTACTGGGAATATAAACTGCGCCACCACACTGCACTTAACTTCATTATTTTAAATCACAGCTAAATAAACACCTCCCAGAGCACGATGTCCTGCTCGTGTCCCCAGGAATCTCTTGAGCTGGGATGAATGTTTGCCAGTGAGTGCCCAATTTTTTTGCATGTGTATGTGGTATTAAGGATTGAACTAAGGGGTGATCTACCACTGAGCCATATCCCCAGCCTTCTCACCCACTTTTTTTTTTTTTTTTGTACTAGAAATTGAACCCAGGGGCAGTCTACCTCTGAACTGCACCCACAGCCTTTTATTTATTTTGAAACCGGGCCTCACTAAGTTGCTGAGGTTGGCCTCAAACTTGTGATTCTCCTGTCTCAGCCCCCCCTCAAGTACTGGGATTACAGGAGTGCTCCGCTATGCCTGGCTTAGTGAGTGCCCAATTCTATCCCCAATTTGCAATTGCAGTTTTTGTCTTCACTCAGACACCCAGAAGCCCTTCTGGGTGCGGTTTTAACCAGCCAGCCCTGCCTATCTTAATCAGACTGGCTTCCCTAGGTACTAAGTAGAGTGGAGAGGAAATTTCTAGCTACCCACTCACCAGGGGCTATAAGACCTGACTCTCATCCTGCAAGCCTCAGGGTGGAACAGGAATCCTTTTAACTACCTGGGCACAGTAGCTGACTATCAGGAAACCGCCTGTGGCCTGCACACATTGCCACACTATTTACACAGCTGATGGAAGTTTGCCCTGGTTGAGGAATTTGGCTCTAGAGGATTCCCCTTCAAATTCCCGAAGGGCCTGTTCACCCTGTCACACCCGCACGGACGCCTGTGGGGATGCAACAGTGGCTTCATTTTCTAAATTTCTCTGTACACAACTAGAATTCTACATGTTTATTTAAAAGTAGGGGGTCAGAGAAGAGAGAGGGGGAGCTACAAAACCTAACATTATGGGAGATATTTCCAAGAAATATTTTAAGTAAAGTCAACAACTCCCTTTCCTTGCCACTCAAACATTCCCCTGCTTCATCCAGCAGCTTAAACTCTGCCCTCCTTCTTCCCAGGCATGAAGCAGAGCCAAGACTCAACTCCTCACAGAAGTGACCCTTTCCAAAGCAGACAGAGAGACTTTCAAAGAGTCAACCAGCTCTTTAAACCGGGCATGGTAGTACATGCCTATAATTACAGCAGTTGGGAGGCTGAAGCAGGAGGATTGTAGATTTGATGCCAGCCTCGGCAATTTAGTGAGACCCTGTTTCAAAATAAAAAATAAAATGGGGTTGGGGGCATATCTTGGAGGTAAAACCCTTCTGAGTTCAATCCTCAGTAAAACACCACACACACACACACACACACACACACACACACACACACACACACACACATCAACCAACTCTCAAAGCATAAAGGAAAGAAGCAGCAAAGCAGAGGCCTTAATATTCTTCTTTAACATTTAGAGCCCTCCTATTAGCAAAGGGAAAGAAAATATCAGCCAATGATTTTATCATGACAGTAAGATCAGCAGAGGTAATAAGATGGGAAAAGTCATTTCCTGAAACTCTTTATACTTTTTTTTAAAGATAAGGATCAGTGCTTATTCTTTCAATTATTAAATCTCACTAGAAATAGCAGTAAACTACTGATCTCCCCACGTCTCACTACCCACGTCTCACTACCCACGTCTCACTACCCACTGTGTGGCAGAGGCAAGTCAACCCCGGCAGGGGTGTGGCCGTCTTGTCTGCTCAGTGAATGACCTCTTTCACTAGGAAAATTGGTCAGGAAACAACTCCATTTGAGAAAGAGGCCTATAGGAGATGTAAGTGTATATCCCAAATGTTCCTTTTCTTAATTTCCTTCCTTTGCTCCTAGTTTTCTCCTAGTCTAAATAATTAATCATCTCAAATAAATTCTATTTAAACGCATTCACTGTATAGGGGAAAAGGAGAAGCAGGAAAGGAGGGAAGGGGGAAGAAGCAGCAGATCTTCCATGTCTCTCCCACTTCTTTCCTTTTAGGGGTGAGACAAAGTAAAATCTGGGGTTCAAGAGCTTAGGTTTTGTGCCAAAAACTCTGAGTTTGACTGAATCTGCTAAATGACTCTGTAATTTGGGGGAAAATCACTTCCATTGCAATTTCCTTCTTTGTATCAATGTTATTCCTTATAAAATGGGAATGAGAATAGTTCCAGATTTCTGGGATGGCTGTGGAGATCAGCATCCTGCACATTGAATAGCACCTAAATCAAAGCAAACACTCAGTAAAAGTCCATGGTAATTGTTTTCTTGTGTCCCTGAAAAATGCTTGGGATAGAAACTTGTCTCCATGGTAACAATATCAAGAGGTGGGAACTTTCAGAGGTGAGTGGGTCATGGGAGCTCTGCCATCATTGTAGGAGTGTCCACAGGACTTATAGAGGAGTGGATTCCTTAAAGAAAGATAAGTTCAGCCCCTCTTTGCCTTGGGCCTTCCGCCACTGGATGTCGCAGAAGAAGGCCTCCCGAGATGTCAGTGCTTTTGTATTGGTTTTCTCAGCTCTCAGAACTGTGAACCAACAGATTTCTGTTCATTTTGAACTGCCAGTCATTGATACTCTGATACAGCAGCACAGAACATACTAAGATGTTATTGGCTTTTCCATCTCAATACATTTAAAGCAGGCCACACAAGAACAGAGAGCAAACAACACTGATCATAAATAAAAGTCACATGCAGAATAGTTCTAAACTAGCCAGGCATAGTGGTGTGTGCCTGTATTTGGGAGACTCAGATAGGAAGATCACAAACTTGAGGCCAGCCCCAGCACTTATCGAGGCCCTCTGCAACTTGGTGAGAACCTGTTTCAAAATAAAAAATTAAACAGGACTCGGGGGTTATATAGCTCAGAGGTAGAATGCCCTTGGATTCAATCCCCAGTAACACGCACGCACACACACACACACACACACACACACACACACACACACACGAATATTTCTAAACTCTTTTTTTTTTTTTTTTTGCGGTGCTGGGGATTGAACTCAGAGGCATTCTACCTCCAAGCTATACCCCCAGCCCTATTTTTTATTCTTTATTTTGAAACCGGGTCTCACTAAGTTGCCCAGTGCCTCACTAGGTAGCTGAGGCTGGCCTCGAACCCGGATCCTCTGGTCTCAGCCTCCCGAATGCTGGGATTACAAGCGTGCACCACCACGCCCAGCTCTAAACTCTTACTGAACCAGAAACAAATGAAAGTCGACTTTTGTTAAAAGTCTAAACATAATATTACACTAGTGATTACTTATAGGTTTATGAGTTGTAAGAAGTGGGCGAATGGTCTTTCTGTGTGCATGATAAGAGGTCAAGCTTTAACTGAGAAATTAAGGACAGCTTAGAAAAAAAAGCAATTTAAAAACACTGAAATATTTAAAAAAAGAAAGAAAGAAAAAGGAGAAAAAATGCCTAAAAAAGAAAAGATCAATGTGTAAGCAACAAACTAACCTCATGTTCAGCTGATTTCCATAATAATGCTGGTGTTTAGGGACAGGAATAACCTCATATTATAGGCTTTCTGGGATTCGGCAAGGGAGCTGCACTATAAATTACATGTACTCAGGGGATTGAGTTAGACCCACAGTGTAACTCAATCTCTGCCCTCATCCATCTCAGAAGATTCAACTCAAATCCTTTATCCTCCTTCAGAAGAAAAACATAGCCTTGAGATTAAAAGCAAAGAGGCCAGAGTGGAGAGAGAATACGTGTGTTAGCAGGCCGACAAGCTCGTTGAGCCTCGGTGTCCTCATCTGAACAACGGGACTCTGAGTAAGTGAGCTGTGTGAGTGTTCAGTGTGAGAACACACTGGGGATAAAATCTCCCACCATAAGCAACATCAGAGAGAACCTAATCCAATCATTCGTATTATGGATAAGAACACTAAGGTCTAGAGAGATTGTGACTATCCCAAGACCACCCAGTGGGTTTGTGAAAACCTAAAGGAGACCCTAAATTTTGATTCCCAATTTAGTATTTTGGCACTAAACGTGCCTCCTCCTCCACAGAGCTTCACAAACCCTCTCCCACATAGGTTTTGCCCTTTTTTGTACATCAGTCACATTTCCAACCAATATGACCAGTATAGCACTTAGATGCTCTCTAATTATAAATGCTGCATTCCCTCAACTACATTAAGTTCCATGAAGTGCCAGGCATAGTGGCACATGGCTATAATCCCAGTATGTGGGAGGTTGAGACAGGAGGATCACAGGTTCAAGGCCAGTCTCAGTAACTTACCAAGGCCCTCAGTGACTTAGCAAGACCCTGTTTCAAAATAAAAAAGAAAAAGGGCTGGGGGTGTGGCTCAGAGGGAGAATGCCCCTGGGTTCAATCCCCAGTAATCACCCCCCTCAAAAAAAAAATCCTTGAAGTGACAAAAGGGGTTTGACATGCCTTCTGTCCAAAGGTGTGTATTCAAATGCTGTGCACATAATTTTGTCAATTGTTAGAGTAGTTTCTTTGGGAAAAAGAGTTTGCTCTGAATAATTTATTACTGCAAGGAAGATGTTGATCCATGAGTTGTCCAGCTCTGCAGAAGATTAGACCATAGAAAATGGGTTTTGAATAGTCACAAAGAGACCCATAAAGAATTAACTGCAAAGAAATTTAAACAGGAATATTGGAACAAAGAAAGTTCAAGACTCTCTCCCCATGTAAATACTTCTTTAGAATAAATAGCCTATCTTTAGACAAAAATAGCTTGACACAGGCCATTAGTTTCTAACCTGGCATCTGTAAATCCTGAATGTTGTAGTTATTGCTAATGATCTGCACATTTCTTTGCACATCAAACATACAAAAGAATAATGTCTTGTACCTATATTCAATACTTTTTTTCTCCAAATGCATGTGAAGAAACATACCTATTCTGATTTATAAAATATAATTTCTTTAAAAGCATTGTGGGTTTGTTGCAACTTCTGTCCATTTTGTAGCTTTTAGTCAATCAATAAAAACAGTAGATCATGCTGCTGAGCATTTATGGGGATTATTCTGTTTACTTTTCATTATACCCAGGAAGCGAGTCCAATCACTAGCCTCATCTTACAAAGAATAAACCGAGATTTGGTTTTAAAAGCAATAAGGTGGAACCTAACTCCAAAGTTTATGCTGTTTTTATCCAGTATAGGGTCACTTTCTGACTGACTGGTGTAAGACATTTTACCTATTTTCATCCATGTAGTCATGTAGAGGTGGTAGGTGTTCATCCATGAAATTTTATGCCTAAAAAAGATTCTCTGCTTAGCATGAGCAAGATCCTGGGTTCAGTCCCCTGTTCCAATAAATAAATAAATAAATAAATAAATAAATAAATAAATAAATAAGTAAGTAAATAAATAAATAAGTGAGTCTTATGTCTTTGAGGGTTCCTAACAGCACAAACTGTAGAGGTGTCTCCAGAATGATGAGCTCTATAACTGTAGGTGGGTCAGGTGCTCATTACCAAGGGATTCAACATCCTGATCTCTAGAAATAGCTCTAAGCCATAAGATCTATTACTACATCATTGAGATTACTATATATAAATTTCCAAAGTGGGATTCTGTGGAATTCTGGTCCCAAGAGCTGCTCCACAGAGTTTCCATGGTGAAACAAGTTTGAGAAACACCATCAACTAAAAGACCCACCATACACAAAAGAGGATATCTTCCTTTGAAGATTAATACATATTCACTTATTAAAAGCCCTGAAAAAAAGCCGGGTGTGGTGGCGCACGCTTGTAATCCCAGCATTCGGGAGGCTGACACCGGAGGATCTGGGTTCGCGGTCAGCCTCAGCTACCTAGTGAGGCACTCCACAACTTAGTGAGACCCAGTTTCAAAATAAAGAATAAAAAATAGGGCTGGGGATGTAGCTTGGAGGTAGAATGCCCCTGAGTTCAATCCCTAGTACCGCAAAAAAAAAAAAAAAAAGCTCTGAAAAGTCATGTTTTGTGTAGCCCAGGGTACCCTAAAAATGTTTGGCCTTTTCAATATAAGGATTTCATAGAACTAGTTTTTTAGAACATGCTTAGGTTACAACTCAATTTGGACTGTCAAGTCATTTCTGTGTATGTAGTAGGCTATGAAAAGTGACCATTTAAGATTCTTCCAGAAGCTATCATTTTATCATATTATTGGCTTTCATAATGCTCCTTAGAACATAGGTATATTCATCTAATGATTATGTCTCTCTTCAAGTATGGAGTAAAATTTTTTTATAACAATGACAGAACCAAACCACTCCAAAGGTTTTGCCCCTCCATTCTCCAAAATCCATTCTAGGCTAATGGTTCTCACACTTTACCATCATCAGGATCACTTGGAAGTCTTGATAAAAGGAAGATTACTCTGCTCAACCCCAGACTTTCTCCATTCGGTAGATCAGAGGCCCAAGAATTTACTCTAACAGGTTCTCAGCTAATGCTAATGCTGCTGGATGGAGACTAAACTACTCATCTAGACCTCTTGTATTAGGTTTATTCATGAAGCAGACAATGAAAGACACCTGTTTGATTTCTTCTTCCATCATTGAAGACTGTCATCTTTTCTCTTGCTTTCTATAAGCTGAACTCCTGGCTATTTAGTCAAATATTGGTGGCATTTTCCTTCTGCTTTAGCTTTTTTACTTAAAAACTTTTTCAAGCTGGGCATAGTGGTACATGCCTGTAATCCCAATTCTTGGGAGGCTGAGACAGAAGGGTCAAGACCAGCCTCAGCAACTTAGCAAGAACCTGTCTCAAAATAAAAAAATAAAAAAGGGCTGGGGTGTAGCTTGGATGTAGAATGCCACTGGATTCAAGCCCCCAATACCAAAACAAACAAACAAAAAACCCCAACATTTTCAAAATCTCAAGGAATCAGAGAGGAGGAAAGGAGTTAGAAGAGTAGAGAGTTTTTTTTAATCAAACTTTAATAGAAAAGATAATCTGAAAATATTCAATATCCATCTATTTAATAGTTAACCTCCCATTTTTCATTGAATGGTGTGGGTTTAACTTCAGTAGAATGAATTTATTCTTCTTGCTTCAGAGGACTGAGTAAGCAATAGTTCGTAAGGGTAAGTGGACTTGTTTCACTTCACTGGCACTTGGGCTGGGGCTCCATTTACTGGAAACCCCTCCTCTTTCAGACCTTTAATTTCTATAGTAGAATATTCTCTAATGCCAGAGAATCTATACTGTCATAGGCTCTTTAAAATAATGGTGACTGTAAATGTAGCTATAGAGTCAGGAAATCTCGGCAGGCCTGGTATAATAGATGTGTTTGCAGGAAATTGCAAGTCAAATTACCATCAATTGGATCTTATTTACATATTCTAATTTTAGATATACCCAATTGACACAGCTTCCTAACTTTTTAGTTTGAAGTTTTTGCTTCTTTTGCCCCTCCCAGACCTACTGATGTGTCAGGAAAGCAAGGACAGAAATGAATCTTTTCTGAGCATCTTCTAAGGGCTACATCATTTCATCTATACCAAATCTGTGATAGAGTTTGATCCAAAATAAAAAAGTGAAGGCCTTGAGAGGTTTCAGCCACAAGGATGTGGCAATGTTAGGATATAACCCATGCATGGCCACTCCAAAGCTACTGCCCTTTCATCCTTCACCAACTACTCTGCTCCAAGTCCAAGTGATCCTGACATAGAATAGGGGAGCTCCCCCTTTAAAGGATAGCCGAAGGCAAGAATTCTTGGTATTATAACAAATGTTACAAAGTCCTACCTTTTTAGTTCTTGCTTGGATGTTCAGTGGGCTTATTAAATGATAGTCTAAGCCAGGCATGGTAGTACACACTTCTAATCCCAGTACCTGGGAGGCTGAGACAGGAGGATCGGAGGATCGCAGGTTCGCAGCCAGGCTCAGCAACTTAGCAAGGCCCTCTGAAACTTAGTAAGACCCTATTTCAAAATAAAATAGGGTTGGGGTGTAGCTCAGAAGTAGAATACCCCTGGGTTCAATCCCTAGTACCGCAAAAAAAAAAAAAAAAAAAAAAAAAAACTTTAGTCTGAAGGATGCAAAATGTTATACCTTTATAGACTATTGGTTTTTGTTGTTTTTTGTCTTGTTTGCCGTACTAGGGATTGGACTCGGGTATGTTCTACTCTGGATACACCCCCCAGCCCTATTTTATTTTTCATTTTGAAACAGGATCTCAAAAGTTACTAAGGGCCTTGCTAAGTTGCTTGAACCTGCAATCCTCCTGTAACAGCCTCCTGAGTACTGGGATTAGAGGCATTCACCACCATGCCTGGCTTAGACTGTGGTTTAATAAGCCCATTGAACATTCCAAGCAAGAAATAGAAAGGTAGGACTTGGAGGCTCTCCAGAATCACACAGACACTACCTGGAGGCTTACGAAGGCATTCGCAGCCTCCACAACAGCCTCTGTAAAAGCAGCAACAACTCGCCAGCTCTGACGAGAAAAAGCAGCTCATGGCAGGGCTCTCTGTACAAAGGAAAACATCCCTTCTCCCCAGGCTCTGAAACCCCATGCAAACAACCTTCTCCCAAGGAAGCTGCTCTGCCCACGGAGCATTCTTAAGGGCTTAGTACACGTATATGCTGAGTTCCCTGCTATTATCCACACAATATCAGGAAGGATTTTATGAATGTGTGACCTTAGGTTTTAAAAGGAGACCACAGAAGTTGACAATGACCTAAACTATCCATGAATGTCAGCCTTTCAGAGAGCGAATCCAGGGGCCGACACAGGGCTGTTCTGCGCTCCGAAACCAGGCGAGCAATTGCTCGTTTTAATAGTTGCTGGGGTGTGAGAGACACAGCAATTGGGCTGCTCATGGTTCCTCTGGGAGACAGTTTGTTAGAAATAAACAAGGCTTGTGAATAGAGCTCTACTACTCTGGGATCTGCTGGTTTTCACTGGCTGATTTCCCAGCTTACTTCGGTAGCTTTATGTCAACAGAAGCCCAGCTTCTTCTGAACAGACTTAAACACCACTGTTCTGTCCAGAATGGTTCCAACCCCTGCTCATTCCGAGTGCCAGGCTTTCTACATCAGACACAGACCAATGTGGATAAAATGAAGTTCCTCCTTCCCTTCTTTCAGGTAACATTTACTGATCACCTATTATGTGCCAGGGCATGAGAGACACTATATGCAAAGATGGTAAAAGGTGGTCTGCACCATCAAGGGTTCAGTCTAACATGGCCTCACAAGGGACAAGTTTTAATAACAGAAGACAGAACATCGTAGGAGATCAGAAGGCAGCAGCCTACCACATCGTGCTTCCCAGAGGTGACATTTAAGTTGGGTGTTAATGGAGACTTGAGACTGATTTAAGCCAGGGAGATGATCCTGTGTAGTGTGATGGAGCATGGCTCAGGGAATGGCATGAAATTCTGTTTGGTGGCAGCAAGTTGAGAGCATACTGGAAGAAACAACTTAGAGTCGAGACCTTCTTAGCAAGGGCAAAGGGGAGTAGACTGGGAAATTAAGGATTTTCAGGGCTGCTGAGGCATTAGATTTACTGAAATAAAGAGATGGGAGGGTGGGGTAGCACAAAAGCCCAAGAGATGACTAGCCTTGCCCGTTATCCAATCTGAATCCATCTGGACAAGTCTTTACTAAAGGAAAGTGCAAGCCTACTGGTGAATGATACCAGTTTAAGGCATAATCTCTAGAGAAAGAGTCATTGTTACCATTTCTCTTATAGATGAAAAGAGAAAGCCCTCTCCTTTTCATTCAATAGGATATATGACTCGCCTACTGTCTTAGTCCATTTCCTGTTGCTATTTAAAAAATACTTGAGGCTGGGCGTGGTGGTGCATGCTTGTAATCCCAGTACTTGGGAGGCTGAGACCGGAGGATCTGAGTTTGGGGTCCAGCCTCAGGTACTTAGTGAGGCTCTCCACAATTTAGTGAGACCCTGTTTCAAAATAAAGAATAAAAAAATCAGGCTGGGGGTGTAGTTCTGAGATAGAATGCCCCTGGGTTCAATCCCCAGTATCACAAAAAAATACATAGATACATATGTATATATATATATATTTTATATATATATATATAATACTTGAGACTGAGTTATTAGTTAATTATTAATTTATGTATTGTGGTACTGGGGATTGAACTCAGGGCATTCTACCTCTGACCTACACTTCTAGCCTGTTTTTAATTCTTCATTTTGAAACAGGATCTCATTAAGTTGCAGAGGGCCTCACTAAGTTACTGAGACTGGCTGCGAACCTGTGATCCTCTTGTCTCAACCTCTCAAGTACTAGAATTACAAGTGTGCACCACCACATCCGGCTTGAGACCGAGTAATTTATAAGTAATTAAAGTTTACTTGATTTGTGGTTCTAGAGGCTAAGTCCAAGAGCCTGTCGCTGGCATCTGCTTGGCACCTGGTAAGAGCCTCTTGTTACATCTTAGCATGGCGTAGGGTATCACATGGAGGGACAAAGCAAGCACACTAGCTTTGCTCTCTTCCTCTCCTTGTATAGCCACTAATGCCAGCACAAGGGCCCCACCCTCGTGACCTTATCTAACCTAATTACTTCCCAAAGGCCCTATCTCCAAATACTATTAATGTATGACTTTGGGAATGACGTTTCCAACACATGAATTCTGAGGGTCACGCCCAAACCAAAGCACCTACATACACTGGTCATTCTTTTTTTCTAGAATCTTTGCTCTCCACTACATCCACATTACTACTATAGTCATCTTAAAACACAGCTTAAAAACCTGGTTTCTCAGTGGCTATATAAAGCCCAAATCCACCAGCAGTCTAGGCTTTTCTTCAATCTATCTTCCTCCACTTCTGTGCTTTTGTACATGTATGAGTGGCATGCCATTCTCCTTATTCTCAATCTGCCAAAATTCTTCTTGTCTATTAATGTCCAGCATGATGGTCACTTCCTTCATGAAGCTTCCTTAGTTATTCTTGTCATGATTACTTCTTCCTCTCTGACCCATTTCATCTTGTTGATTCCAACTAAACCCTATGAACTTTTAGGGAGTCTATGGGAAGTTTCTTTGGAGGGGACATCTTAGCTAGGTAGAAGGGAAAGAAAGGAAGGAAAGGGAAGGGAAGGAAAGGGAAGGAAAGGGAAGGAAAGTGAGGGGGGTGGCTTTTGAGTAGACATAATAACTGGCCCATAGACATGAGTCAGGCATTCAGAGAGTGTTGAGGAGCAAATAAGAGAGACAAGCTAAAGTCCAAAGTGGTAGATTACATTTTCCAAAGATAGCCTCAACATTATTCCCTAAGTTCTCCTACAATGTGTTTTCCCATCAGGAAATGGAGCCAATTTTCCTTTCCTTGAATCTGGAATAGCTTTATGACTTTCTTATAACTGATAGGATGCTACAGCAGTAATGCTGTACAACTTTTGAGGCTAGATCAGAAAAGACCATGCAATTTCTTCGTTGTTCTCTTGGGGTTCTTGCTCTGGTGTCAGCTGCCATATAAGATATCCAATCACCTAGAGACTGTGGTGCTAGGAAAACCATGGATAGACACTCTAGGAGAAAGTCTCAGCTGAGGTCATACTTCTAGCCATCTCAACCAAAGTACCAGATGCATGAGAAGAATCGCCTTGGACCCTCTCGTCCATCCCAACTTCCAGCTGAATACCGAGTGGCTGCACTATCTCCGAGTGGCTGCACTT
Organism: Graphiurus murinus; assembly: GCA_004027655.1. Classification (NCBI taxonomy): domain Eukaryota; kingdom Metazoa; phylum Chordata; class Mammalia; order Rodentia; family Gliridae; genus Graphiurus; species Graphiurus murinus. The sequence goes on from PVLC010003598.1 coordinate 71,674, forward strand.
ACTCAGAGAGAGTGTGCCCAAATTGCAGTCCACTGAATCCATAGATATGATTCAATGGATGCTGTTTTAAGTTACTAAGTTCTTTGCACAGTAGTAAATATTAGAAAAGCAGGGGATGAATCTCTGACCTTGTCTTTTATTCCTAAAGCTAACCAGACCTCTGAAACAGTCATAATCACTAGACAATTCAAGTTAAAAACTTCTTGGATCTCCTGAAAACACGTAGGGTGCTTGGTGAGAATCGAGGAGTGACTTGGGTCCTTTACTAGTCAGCATTTGCATCAATGTGACTAAAATACCTGACAAGAGCAACTCAGAGGAGGAAAAGTTTATTTGGCTCATGGTTGCAGAGGTTCAGTCCATGGTTGGCCTGCTCCAAGGCAGACACATCCTGGCGGCAGCACAGTGGGACAGAGGCAGGTTTCTCAACTCATGCTGACTGGAAGCAGGGAATGGGCAAACAGAGTTCTCAAGTCCATGCCCCAGGGACCCACCTCCTTCAATCTTGTCTCATCCCCAAATCTTGCTGCATTGGAGGCCAGGCTTCAACACAGGAGCTTTTTGGGGGACACTGCAGATCTAAACTGTAACGGGTCCTAACTGAGCCTGAGGCCAGAAGTGATTAGGGGCCTACAGTTACCAGCAAAGGGCAGTACTGCTGACCTGACCATAGAAGGGTCCCATTATAGGTCTGCAGGCATGCACTGCACTTTGTAGAAGCACAAATCAGGGGTCAGAGGCATGAATAAATCCTTTATGCCTGGCAAACAGTAGAGACTAGAGATTTGATAAATATTTATTGTATAAATTGACGGGTACCTGGGACTATCAGCGATATTGGTGAGACTGTGTACTGTACCACCAGTGGTGGCCACTGAGGGGTCCCAGGTGCCATAATGAACCTGTGTTGGATATGTGATGCAGATCTGGACTCTCCTTCCTTCTGAGACATTTAATTCAGAGTGCTCAAAGGCTAAAGAGTTGGAGCTAACCTGCTGCATGCTCTGTGGAGGGACTTTGTAAGGATTCTACCTGGGAGTCACGTGTCTTGTCCTCATGAGGTTACCCAGCTCTCTGTGCCCATCATGGACATCTTAGCTTGAAGGTATTCTTGTTGTTCACATAGTGTTTACATTTCTCTTCCCACCGTTCCATGGAAATCATTAGCTAAATGATATCAACAACAGGTTCCCCTAGTAGTTTTCAACCATTGTCCTGAGCACTAGATGAACCATTACTCTTTTCTGAGCTCGTAAGAGTTTCTTTTTCCTAAGGACTATATGTAAGTTCTCTCATACTGATCTAAATCTACCAACACCTGAAGGAGAAACAGACTAAAGACCATTCTACAGGCCTTCATAGTTTTCCTGAAAAGGAAATCATGATGAGATGCTCCATCTCTAAAGTAGCTTTCTTCTCCTGAAAGAAGATATCAGTATTACGCCCTGTATTTTCGCAAGACCTTCAACATTTTTATTCAAGGAACATTTTTGAAGCCATAATTCTGCCTAAGAATGTGCTTGAAGTTAGGTTTTTTTTGTTGTTGTTCTGTTTTTTGTTTTGTTTTTTTTTACCAGAGTTAAGAGTGTGTTGTGACTTTCAAAAAGCTGGAAACGCTTTAGCCAAGTATCTAATTTTCCTTAAATTGACAACAAATTGCATAATTTTCAAGATTGTAACTGTGCCTGTTTCCATCATATAAATATTAGGATTCTTTAATCCACAAGAGATGTCTCAGCTTTATCTCTGCTTTAGCATAAAATCAGAGATTTACTACACTGTAACTAAAATGTTAAACAAAAGCGCCTTTCGCCTAAGGATTCAGGCAAAGAAAGCCCTGGATTAAAATAAATGGAGATATTAACTTCAGAGCCAGACAGAATCAATGGTTTTCAGGTCAATTTTAATTTGGAAAGACTAATGAAGACTGATCACTCAGCAGAAGGCGGGATCAGTGCTGTCAGTCGCTCTCATCACTTACTGCAGTGCCTCAGAGCACCAGCCTTTAGTCAAGACACCTTCCCTTTCCCAAGCGTTTCCCAATGTTCCTGACTGCAGGCACACAAGCCAATTAATCTATTAATAGACTTATGCATGTTAACTAATATGCACATAGTTACTTAAATGTTTAAAAGGGACTGCTAGGTCACTTTTTACTGAGATATCAGGCTCCATTATGTAATCATTTGAAGCTAAATTAGGGAACCAGGCAGTGCATTTTTCAGGGGTTTATCTGCAACCTTGTACTCTAAGTTCCTTGAGGGCAGGAGCTGGGTATGATTCATCTTTGAATGTTTCTTGGTTTCGGGCACAGTGCCTTGCACACAGAAGTGACCCAGTAAATAGTTTTGGAATGAATGAAGAGAAGCCTACTTGAGCAGGAAGGAGTGGATTTAGCTTGAAGGTATAGACTGGTTCTCTCACAACCATGTAATTTAAGAAACATTTGTGTCTCAAAAAGTTTTTTTAAAAAGGGTTGGGGATGTAACTCAATAGTAGAGGGCCCCTGGGCTCAATCCAAAAAACAAAAGAACAACACACACACAGACACACAGACACACAGACACACACACACACACATTTGGCAAGCACTTCTATGTATTTATTGTCTCTCACCCAGATATCAATAAGCTTATTTTATTAATTGATCTTTTAAAAGACTATGAGATTCATCCTAGGTTTTCTGAATTCCTAGTATTAGAACACAAAACTGTACATACACATACAGGTGACAAATTCATTTAAGAGGCCCATGGTTTCCTTTCTTTCTTTCTTTTTTTTTTTTTTTTTTTGTGTGTGTGTGGTACTGAGGATGGAACCCAGGGGCATTCTACCTCTGAGCTACACCCTCAGCCCTATTTTTCTATTCTTTATTTTGAAACAGGGTCTCACTAAGTTGTGGAGGGCCTCACTAAGCAGCTGAGGCTGGCCGCGAACCCAGATCCTCCAGTCTCAGCCTCCCAAATGCTGGGATTATAAGCGTGTGCCACCACGCCCAGCTCCATGGTTTTAATATATCTTCATCCACCTACCTCATTACTCTCAAAGTTATATTTGGGAGGAGGGGGTGGGAGGATATCTAAAATATCAGTTTCTTCAACTGCAGTCAGAAATGCCCATACCCCATCTATATAGACCTCAGAATGGCTAATGTCATCTGACATGGCTGTACCTATTGACCCAATTTCTTATGTTTGCACAAAAATTCAGTGTTTATCTTTACAAACAACTCACCCTTAATCATGAAGCATAGAGAAACAATAAAAAGTGAACATGAGCTTGTAAAACTTAAAACTGATCTATAAGAAAGAGGACTGCCAGTGTGGTGGTGCATGCTTGTAATCCCAGTACTTGGGAGGCTGAGACCAGAGGATCGGGGTTCACGGCCAGCGTCGGCTACTTAGTGAAGCCCTCAGCAACTTAATGAGACCCTGTTTCAAAATAAAGAGTAAAAAATAGGACTAGAGGGGTAGCTCAGAGGTAGAATGCCCCTGAGTTCAATCCCCAGTACTGCCAAAAAAAAAAAAAAAAAAAAAAAAAGAAAAAGAAAAAGAAAAGAAAGAAAGAGGACTGCCATGCTCAGGGATACATGCCTGTAATCCCAGTACTTGAGAGGCTGAGATAGGAGGATCACAGGTTGGAGGCCAGTCTCCTCAACTTAGCCCCTTGACAACTTAGTGAGACCCTGTTTCAAATTTAAAAAATAAAGAGGGCTGGAGGTATAGCTCAGAAGGTGGAGTGCTGCTAGCTTCAATCCCCAGTACTCCCTCCCCCCCAAAAAAGAGGAAATTAAGGATTCTTGACCAGAAATATTTACACCTTCCTCATGAAATTAACAATATGGCAGTGAGGTAAAATTCTCCATAATGCTACTTATCTTGCCATGCTTTCCCACATTCTATTGCTAACACTTTTCATCAGAATGACTTAAAGGCACCCAGGACTGAAAAATGTGCTAACCACCCCCACCCTGCCCCCCTGCATGTCCTCAGCAGAACTGTGAGTGGCAGGTAGCACTGGAGGCACGTGCAGGCAGGGGACTGCTGCCCTCATCCCCCTCCTCCTGAGAACAGGAGCCAGAAAACCTTCCTCCTCACCGCTGGTTCTTTGATCTCTCATGCTCTATTTTTAGAACTCTTCTTTCCAACATCCTCTGCCCCACTGCCATGACCTTTCATGACACACTTCTCCTGGCGGTTATTTTGGGATCATATTCCTTTCCCAAAGTATTACTCCAGCTAGAATTAATGCATGAGGTAGAGCAGCATAAGTCCTTGCTTGAAAAAGTACCCAAAGCACATGTTCCCCCATGAGGGTGAGCAAGCTGGGGTACAAAGCACAAATACATCACCCATATTTTTAGTCATCAAAGCATTCTAGAAAGACTGCTTAATTAATTAGATACCACAATCTCCTAGGACAGCATTATCTAGCCACATATTCTGAGCACATGGCATTAAATAATGTGTCCAGAACAGCTAAAGGTGTATGTGTGTGTGGTGGGGGGTATAAGGGACAGAGAAAGAGGAGACATAACTGTAAAGGAAATATAGGATTTATTACTTCAGGTTTCTTTTTCAGACTCTATCTCTCCCTAAATCTACAAACCACACATAATAATCATCAGTATTTACAAAGAGGAAAGGTCGGAGAGATCAAGCACATTCGGCATTCCTCGGGAAAGTATGGCTACATAGAAAAAAAAATTAAAGTAGAAACAAAGCTTCCTCACTAAAAATAAGACCAACATCTAGTCCAGGGGTAAACCTATCTTCAGTGAAGAGACAGGAGCTATCTTTTGTGTGTGTCACTACGTCTCCTATGTCAAAAGTAGTGCTAACTAAATAGCTACATTAGTTAGATAGCTTGGTATAACATAACAGATAGTCCTTAACGAGCACTTGGTGGATGGCTAACAAGCACTATTCTTCAAGTTCTGCATAAATTAAAGCATCAAATGCTTACAATAATGCAATATGTGCTCATATTGTCCCAATTTGGGACAATACTGAAGGATACTGAAGTATAGGTTAGAGATCTTGTCAAATAGTGCTTAAATGAGAGAGCCATAAGGCAACAACAGGCACTTTGGGACCCGGAATTTACTCCTGGAGAGTGAAGAAATGGATTTTCTGCTTCTGCTTCATTCTTGAGAAATGCAAAGAGAAGAATTGAACTTTGTATTATAGGTTAAATTGTCTCCTCCACCCCCAATTCACATGTTGAAGACTTAACCCCTAGTATTTGAGGATGTGACTGCATTTGGAAATAAGGTCTCTAAAGAGACAATTAAGTTAAAATGAGGTCATTAGAGCCAGGCACTGTGGCAGACACCTGTAATCCCAGTATTTGGGAGGCTGAGACAGGAGGATTGCAGGTTCAAGGTCAGCCTCAGCAACTCAGATCCTCAGCAACTTAGCTAGACCATGTTTCAAAATAAAAAATAAAATAGAGCTGGAGGTGTAACTCAGAGATAAAATATCCCTGGTTTCAATCCCCAGTAATCCCTCTACACAAACACACACACACACACACACACACACACACACACACACACACACACACACGAGGTCATACTAGACCTAATCCAACATGACTGGTGTCCTTATAAAATTTGGGCACAGATATATATCAAGGCACAGGGAAACGACAGTTATCTGCAAGGCAAGGAGAGAAGCCTTGGAAGAAACCAATCTTGTTGGTTCCTTGACCATGGAATGCTAGTTTCTCGAATTGTGAGAAAATCACTTTTTTATTATTTAAGCCACCCAAGCTGTGGCTTTGTTATGGCAGCCCTACAAAACTAATACATTCAGTGTGAAAATGTTTAAAAAAAAAAAAAAAGGATCCATGAAAAATGCACTTGGTCCAAATTAGTCAAAACAAAACCAATCCAAAATAGATAGTTGTTTCCGTTCCGTGGATGTCAGTTGACCAGTTACACAGCTTTCCCAAGTTCCCAACTAGGTGGGATGTGCTGTCAGTGCATTCCTTTAAAAGGCCTAGACAGTTCCCTTCCCAGCAGATCCCTGATGAATACAGAGGCAGCAAAGTGTGCCTCCAGCCGTGGTCTGTGGTGAGCATATGGTTTCTATGTTTATAGATGTTCTTGCCCTCAGGTATTTCCATGTTCTGAGTAAAGACCTTTCATTTCAATACATGCATTGATCAGATGCGTCATATTTTACAATGAAAGTTTTTGAAGTTATACTAAAAGTAGCATAAATTTATTCTGAAATAAAATGATGAGAACATAAAAATCATCCACAATTCCATTATCCAAAGATAAATGCTAATAACCTATGAAAATGTTACATGAAAAATGAGATCTTGGTTTGCATAGAATTTTTTGCCCTACTTTTTGTTCAATTAACATTGGTTTGCGAGCTTTTTCACAAGTCATTAAATAGTCTTCAAAATTTGAATCTTAATGGCTGCATAATTCCCTCTAAGAGATAAACTATAATTTATTAAACTCAGTACTAGCAAGGGCATTGAAAATCAGGCCTCCTCCTCCTCCTCCTCCTCCTGCTTTTTCTTCTTTGTGCTGGGGATGGAACCCAGGGCCTCATGCATGCTTAGGCAAGCACTTTACCACTGAGCTATGCTACCAATTCAGGCAAGCAGTCTTCTAAATTGGTAGAAGTATAACATACTATGATCCAGGATAAGTGTGACATTATATGTCAATATTAACAAGCTGGGCATGGTGGCGCATGCGTGTAATCCCAGCATTCGGGAGCCTGAGACCGGAGGATCCGGGTTCGCAGCCAACCTCAGCTACCTAGAGAGGCACTCCGCAACTTAGTGAGACCCTGTTTCAAAATAAAGAATAAAAAATAGGGCTGGGGGTATAGCTCGGAGGTAGAATGCTCCTGAGTTCAGTCCCCAGTACCGCAAAAAAAAAAAAAAAAAAAAAAATTAACAAAAGACTCCACTGGGCATGGTGCTATATGCCTGTAATCTCAGTACTTAAGAGGCTGAGACAGGAAGACTGCGGGTTTGCAGCCAGTGTCAAACGCTTAGCAAGGCCCTCTGCAACTTAGTGAGACCCTGTTTCAAATTTTTAAAAAATAAGTAAAGTAGGGCTGGAGGTGTAGCTCTGAAGTAGAATTTTCCTGGTTCAATCCCCAGTGAAACAAATAAATAAATTAACTAATTAATTAACTAATTCATGCCCATTGCTCAGTAATGGAAAGTATAAGGCAAGTATTCCTGTGTAACTGGCACCTTCTCAGTGAAGTTGTCCCTGGCCATCTCATTTTAAATCGCATGCCTGACTTTTGACATTTGACTAGTAGAATGGAGACTTCAGTGATATCCTACATCACTCAGTAGAGACCCATCTTACACAGAGAGGTAAACTGTCTCTTGAATGAGGTTATTCTAGTTCTGACCTAGAAAAGCTTAAAAACAGGTCTTGGATGGGTCAAACTGATCTGCATGTAACTTTACTTGAAAAAAAAAAAAAGCTCAACACTATTTTTTGAAAAAATCAAGAAACTCAACAACGTAAAATTCATAATACTCAGCTTCCAAAATAAAACTACTAGACGTGACAAGAAGCACAAAAATATGATCCCACAGTAAATAGATAAGTGAATCCATAGAAACAGACCTGGAAATTACAGAGATAATGAGAGTAGGAGATAACAGCTATTATAGCTAGGTACACACATTTAAAGTGAAATATAAATATAATAAGAAGTAAAAAGTCAAATAGAATTTCTAAGGACAAAGTGTATAATATCTGAGATTAAATATCTCATAGGCTGAGTTTAATAGCACTCTAGAAAAACAAGATCAGTGACTTTGAGGGCATAGCAAATTGGAGGGTCCTGAATGATGCACACAGAGGAACCCTGCCCCTGACCCAACTAACAAGGCTTTTTGACTTATGGAATAATAGCCATCAGTCTAACATAAACCAAATTGAAGTCCTAAAAGAAGACAAGTAGAGGAACAGAAAAATACAAGAGGAAATTATGGTGAGAATTTTTCCAAGTTTGATAAAAACTATAAGCCCACAGATCTAAGATCTCAATAAACCTCAAGCAAGATAAAAAAAAAAAACAAATTACACCAAGGCACATGATTACCAAATTACTAAAAACCAGAGATAAAGAGAAAAATATCAAAAACAACCAAAGAAAAGACTCATTACTGGCAGAGTAACCAAGATAACAGACCTCAGAAACACTGCAAGACAATGAAACAACACCTTAAAGTGCTGAAAGAACTAAGGGAAAAAAAGAAAGAAGCTTGTCAACCTAGAATTCCAAATCAGCAAAAATATTCTTCAAAAATCAAAACAAAATAAAAATTGTTTTAGATAAGCAAAAGCAGACAGAACTTATAATCAGTAGACCTGAATGATAATATTTCTGAAAGTTCCTTCAAAAGAAAAAAAATTGTATCAGATGGAAACTGGATCTGCAAAAAAGAATTATGAGTGCCAGAAATAATAAATATATGAGTAAATATAAAAAACTTGTCTTCTCATTTTAAATTTTATTTAAAAGATAATAGATGGGCCCAGCACAATGGCACACACCTGTGATCTCAACGACTCAAAAAGATATGGCAGGAGGATCCCAAGTTCAAGGAGGCCAGTGGCCTCAGCAACTTAGTAAGACCTTGTGTCAAATTTAAAACATTTTTATATGGGTGTGGTGGCACCTGCCTATAATCCTAGTATTTAGTAAGCTGAGACAGGAGAATTGCAGGTTCAGGATCAGCCTTAGCAACTTAGGGATTACTGATTATTACTGTAATTATTATGAATGCTTAATTATTATTATTATTGCTTACCGATTATTGTCTATAAAAATTTTGTCAACTAATTATCAAAAGGTGTGTTATGGATGTAAGGGTGATCTGGCTGCTACATCTGTCACCCCATTGATCACCAGGGTTGATTCAGCTGATCTGGCTGGCTAGTCCCCTTCCTCCCTCACCGCTCCATGTTTGTCCCTTCTGAAGCTGTGTGCTGGGTCGAAGAGGACGACCTTCCTTGAATAGAGGAGGACCGGTCTTCAGTCAAGGGTATATGAGTAGCTGTGCTTCCCTGCTAGAACCTCCAAACAAGCTCTCAAGGTCCATTTGTAGGAGAACGTAGGGTAGTCAAGCTTCCAAGACTCCAGACATATCCAAATGAGGCACGGCACGTGGCCATCTGCCTTAGTGAAAAAAAAAAAAAAAAAGTGTGTTATCTAAGGAATATCTTTAATTTATCTCTAGGTAATATTAATAACTTGTTATTTTTCTTATTAATTCCATATAATGGGCATCTATTGTGTGTGTGTGTGTGTGTGTGTGTGTGTGTGTGTGTGTGGTACTGGGGATTGAACCCAGAGGCATTCTATCTTTGAGCTACATCCCCAGCCTAATTTGGAAACAGGGTCTCACTAGGTTGATGAGAGTCTCACTACTTGCTGCGGCTTTCTTCAAACCTGTGATTCTCCTGTCTCAGCCTTCCAACTACTGGGATTACAGGTGTGTGCCACCACGCTCAGCTAGGTTTGGGAAATGGAGGTGGGAAGGGGAGAAGTGAGGACTAAGGAAGGGAATAGTTCTAAGGAAGGTTACATCCATTCAAGGTTTCACTACCAATCTCCCTAACATGTATGAGGAGGGAGGAAGAAGGGGGTCAGGTATGTGGAAGGAAATTCACCAAGTGATGTGTGCATATATGTTTGCATCACTTTGAATCTCATTATAGTACATAATTATATTGTACCAATAGAAGTAGAAAGAATAAAAATAGCAAAAATGAGTAGTTTTAAAGCAATAATCTCACCGTATTAACAAATCATATTTAAGAAAAGATAGGCATGGAGCTGACTTAGAAATTAATATGACTGTCATAAATATTTGAGGCTACTTAAAAGTAGATTATTAATTTAGGGTAGCTTAACAGATTATTACAATGACCAACCATCTTTGTTCTATTTAAGGTATTATTTAATCAAGAAAAAGAATAAAATTTTCTGTTATGGGTTGAATTGTGTCTCCTCCCTCGAAAGAAAAAGATATAGATTGAAATCCTAATTCCTGATAAATGTGAATGAGACCTTATTTGGAAATAGGTTGCTTGCAAATATAGTCAAATTAGGATGAGGTGATAGTGGATTGAGGTAGAGCCTAATCCAATAACTGGTGCCCTTACAAGAAGAGAAAATGTGGACACAGAAGCAGAGGTACATAGAGGAAGGAGAGATTGGAGTGTGTTTTGGCCAACATTCTTGCAACTATAATCTAAAAGATTGACCATGTAACTTAGAAGAAAGAAGATTTAGTTTCTCACAGTTTTAGGTTCAGTCTATGTGAGGCCAGGGACTGCAGATCTCAGGACATGGCGGCAGGAGGTAGAGAGCACATGGGCTGTGCTTCTCCAACATACAGGCTGGAAGCAAGAGAGAGTGAGCAAGAACCATTTATATAATCCCCAAGGATGCACCCTCAGGCACCCACCTCCAGCCACACTCTACTGGCCTACTGAGTACCACCCAGGTAAATCCATTACAAGGGATTTATCCACTGCTGGAATTACAACACTAAATACTCCGTGATATCAACTCCAAGCATCAATTTATGAGCTCTTCAAGGGGCAATTCTATAACCATAGCAGAGTGATATATCTATAAACCAAAGAATGCCAGGGATTGCCAGCAGCTGCCAGAGGGTATACAATGGAAAGATGGATTCTTTCCTAGAAACTTTGGAGGTAGCACGACTCTCCTGACATCTTGATTTCAGAATTCTAGCCTCGAGAGCTATGAGATAATACATTTCTGTTGCTATAAGCTACCTAGTTTGTTGTACTTTGTTACAGTAGTCCCAGGGAACTAATAGTTTGTTCAGCAAAATTCCAATCACAAGACTAACCAAAATGGAGACACAGTGACCAAATTTGCCTTCCTGTCTGAAACAAAATATCTTGCCTGCACAAAAGATATAAAACCACCTTTTGCAGCCATAGGGCATAAAACAGCACAGGACAGTGATTGCTTAGAGTGGGGAAATAAAAGAAACAAGACCTACAAGTTATCCCCAGTTTACTCATTGAAAAGCACATCCAGGCTGCAACACAAGCAGAGGGAACCTGATCAGCCCATCAGTCTCCCTGAGATGGCCAGACAGAACTGGGTGTTCGGGTGAGCCAAAGTATGTAGAGATAACTGGGCAGAGTACTGTACAAGAAAGACACACACACACACACACACACACACACACACACACACACACACACACACAGTTTCATAGACCTGAAAAAGTCACCCCTCAAGTTTTCAACTAAGTCCTGATCAATGCATTTTAGTGAGAAAATTATCCAAGATTGGGGAAAATGTTTCATAAAATGAGTAGAGGGAAGAATTCTTGAAACACACTCAGATCTGGAAATATTTTGTGTTCTCAGCATACAGAGCAGAAACTTTTATGAATTATGGGGCACCAGGTGGAGTACACAGGAAGGTTGTGCCTTAATGGGGGCAAGCTAAATACTGTTCTGTTCTCTAACAAAGCTTAAAAGCAAAACTTAAAAGGATTAAGCTGTTTCCATGTAATTTAACTGTGTTCCAGAACAAAATCCAGGAATATTTTTAGGAATGTAAATAGATCTAACACTCAACAGGATAAAGTTCACATCTGATATGCAGTCAAAATGATCGGGCATGCAAATAAGCAGAAAAATATTATCTAAGAAGAGGAGAAAATTAGCCAAGCGTGGTGGCACATGCCTGTAATCCCAGTATTTGGGAGGCCGAGACTGGAGAATCTGGGTTCGGGACCAGCCCCAGCTGCTTAATGAGGCCCTCCACAACTTAGTGAGACCCTGATTCAAAATAAAGAATAAAAAAAATAGGGCTGGGGCTGTAGCTCAGAGGCAAAATGCCCCCAGGTTTTATCCCCAGTACTGAAAACAAACAAACAAAAAATCAATACAGACTCAGCCAGGCATGGTAGCATGCACCTGTAATCCCAGAGAATCAGGAGGCTGAGGCAGTAGGATCACAAGATCAAGGCCAGCCTGGGCAACTTAGCAAGACCCTCTCTCAACATAAAAAATAAAAAGAGTTGAGATGTAGCTCAGTAGTAGAGTGCCCCTAGGTTAAATCCCCAGTACCTCAAAAGAAAAAGAAAAAAGAAATAGAGACTCATAAATGATACACATGATAGAATTAGTAGACAAGTACGTTAAAAAAGTTATTATACATATATTCCATATATTAAACAAGGTCATGGAAAGATTAAACATGCTAGGTAGCAACATGGAAGATAACATTAAAGACCCAAATCAAACCAGGTATGGTGGTGCACACCTGTAATCCTAGTATTTGGGAAGCTGAGACAGGAGGATTAGGTTTGAAGTCAGGTTCAACAACATAGCAAGACCCTTGGCAACTTAGTGAGACCCTGTTTCAAAATAAAAAAATAAAGCCAGACATGGTGGCACACTCCTGTAATCCCAGTATTTGGGAGGCTGAGGTAGGAGATCACAAGTTCAAGGACAGTCTTGGCAAGTACTGAGTCTCTCATCTACCTAGAGAGATCTTGCTTCAAAATAAAAATAAAGTAGAGACGGGGTGTAACTCAGAGATATGAATGTCCCTAACTTCAATCCCCAGTACCACCAAAAAAAAAAAAAAAAAATCAAGCTTCTAGGTTTGAAACTATAATGTCTGAGACTATAAAAATACAATAAAAGTGATTAACTGTAGATTAAATATATCTGACATAAAAAGAAGATTGGAGCTGAGGATGTAGCTCAGTGGTAGAGAGCTGGCCTAGCATAGGCAAGGTCATGGTTTTGATTCCCAGCACTGGAGGAAAAAAAATGAATGTGAAGACGCAGCATTAAAATTCTCCAGAATAAGACACATAGAGGAAAAGAAAGGGCTCAAAGTAAAATAAACAGTGTTTGAGTCAACTAGGGGAAACCTGAAGTGACCTAATGAATATGTGATTGGAGTCTTCAAAGTGCAACAAAGGGATGTGTGAGAACAAAAATATTTGAAGAAATAATAGCTGGAATTTTTTCCACACTTAATGAAAATTTTAAATTTATGGATCCAAGAACCCCAAGGGCAAAAGAAGAAGAAGAAGAAGAAGAAGAAGAAGAAGAAGAAGAAGAAGAAGAAGAAGAAAACTGCATCAAAGCACATCATGATCAAATTGCTTAAAACTGGTAGTAAATTTTAAAAATTCCTCAAAGTAGCCACAGAAAAGACACCTCGTATAGAGAATAAATTTCCAAGTGGCAGCATATTTCTGTTCTGAAACAACACAAATCGGAAGCAGTGAGGTAACATCTTTAAGTAATGCAAGAAAAAAACTGCCAACCTAGGTGGAATGATTGGGATTTAAAATGTCCCCCCAGCCCTCAGGGAAACCAGGCAGCAAAGTTGGAAGCAGGACTTGGTTGTTAAGGAGGGGTCCCTGGGAGTGGTCTTAGGGATCATACATGGTTCTCTCTGCCCACCCCTTGCTTGTTCTCTCTGCTTCCAGCTTCCATGATGTGAGAATGGAGTCTAGTGCTCCCCCTCTCTGCTTCCCACCGTCATGCATTGAGCTCTGCCGACCTGGCCTCGCATGAACTGAACCTCTGAATCTCCAAAAACTGTGAGCAAATAAATCTTCTTTCCTCTAAATTGTGTGGGCTGTTGCTTTGGATTATGGCAAAGAAAATGTTGACCAAGACACTAGGCAAAAAACATACGAGATTTCAAGTCATACACAATTTATTTTCTCACCACAATGAAATTGAACTAGAAATGAATCACTGATAGCTGGAAAATAGCCAAATATTTGTATCTGAAATAACATACTTCTAAATACTCTGAGTCAAAAATGAATTAATAAAGGAAGAAAACATTTTGAACTGTATGAAAATAAAAGCACAACACATCCAGATTTGTGGGATTCAGCTGAACCAGGAGTAGAGGGAAATCTATCCTTATTTTTAGAGAAAAAGAGGGGAGAAGAAGGAAAATTAAATGAAAATAAATTTAGAAATTAAAAAGATGCAGGGAATTATGTTACATTTTTTGAATTTGCCAGTGCTCGCTTTGTGGCCCAGAATGTGGTCTATTTTGGAGAAGGTTCTATGTGGGGCTGAGAAAAACGTGAATTCAGCTGCAGTTGGTTGAAGAGTCTATACGTGTTTAATAGGTCCATTTGGTTTATGGTATTCTTTAGGTCTGAGATGTCTCTGCTGACCTTTTGTTTAGAAGAACGATCTAGAGATGTAAAAGGAGTATTGAAGTCTCCTAGTATTAGTGTATTGGGATCTATGTGTGTCTTTATATCATGCAGAGTTTGTTTTATGAAAGTGGCTGCACCTACGTTTGGGGCATAGATGTTGACAATTGTTATTTCCTCTTGCTGGATCGTTCCTTTTACTAGTAAAAAATGACCTTCTTTGTCTCTTCTGATAAGCTTAGGCTTGAAGTCTAATTTATCTGATATCATGGTTGCTACTCCTGCTTGCCTTCGAGTTCCATTGGCATGGATTACCTTACTCCATCCCTTCACTTTTAACTTGTGGGAATCTTTGCTTGTAAGGTGTGTTTCTTGTAGGCAGCAAATAGAAGGATTCTGGGTTTTGATCCATTTTGCCATCTTGTGCCTTTTTATTGGGGAATTGAGACCATTTATATTCAGTGTGATTATTGGGAGATAATTTTTGATTCCTAACATTTTGAGTTTTGACTTCTGTTTGCAGTAGTGTTTGTTCTTCTTTGCTTAGTTGTTTGCTTCCTGGAAATTATTGTTTCTCTGGTTCTGACGTTTACTCATTAGTTCTTCTTTGTAGTTAATCTCTTTAAGTATTTTCTCTAGTGCTGGTTTGGAAGACAAATTCTTTCAATTTCTGTTTGTCATGAAAGGCTTTTATATCCCCGTCAATTTTAAGAGAGAGTTTTGCTGGGTATGAGAATCTTGGCTGCAAGTTATTTTCTTTCAGAGTTTGGAATATGTTACTCCAGCCTCTCCTGGCTTTCATGACTTGATTTGGGAGGTCTGGAGTGATTCTAATCGGTTTGCCTCTATATGTCACTTGGCCTTTTACTTTAGTTGCCTTTAAGATTCTCTCCTTAGCCTCTACATTAGTCAACTTGATTATTATGTGGCGTGGCGAACCTCTTCTTTGGTCTTGTCTTGAGGGAATTCTGTACGTTTCCTGTACCTGTGTGTTGACTTCTCTTTCTATGTTTGAAAAATTCTCTGTTATTATTTCTTTGAAGAGATTGTTTATTCCATAAGTTTCAACTTCTAATCCCTCTTCTATGCCTATTATTCTTAGGTTAGCTCTTTTAAAATTGCCCCAGATCTCTTCCATGTCCAATTCATATTGTCGTACTTTTTTTTCTAAGTTATGCACTATAGATTCATCTTTGGTTAATCATATGCAGAAAAATGGAAATAAACCCCACTTTCTCACCCTGCACAAGAGTCAACTCAAGGTGGATCAAAGACCTGGAAGTTAGGCCAGAGACCTTGTACCTACTTGAAGAGGGCATAGGACCAACACTTGAACACATAGGCACAGGTAAAAACTTTCTCAACAAGACCTCAAAAGCACAAGCAACCCTCAGGAAGATCAATACATGGGATTGCATTAAACTGAAGAGCTTTTGTGCAGCAAAGGAAACTATCAAGAACCTAAACAGAAAGTCTACAGAGTGGGAGAAAATTTTTGCCAGTTACTCTTCTGATAGAGGTCTAATATCTAGGATATACAAAGAACTCAAGAAAATCACAGCTAAAAAAGCAAATAACCCAATCAAAAAATGGGCAAAGGATCTAAACAGACACTTCACAAAAAAACAAATACAAATGGCCAATAAATGTATGAGGAAATGTTCCACATCATTAGCAATCAGAGAGATGCAAATCAAAACTACCTTGAGATTTCACCTAACTCCAATCAGAATGGCAATCATAAAAAACACGAACAACAATAACTGCTGGTGAGGATGTGGAGAAGTGGGAACACTAATACACTGTTGGTGGGATTGCAAACTAGTGCAACCACTTTGGAAAACAGTATGGAGGATCCTCAGATGTATGGGAATGAACCTACCATATGATCCAGCAATACCACTTCTGGGTATCTACCCAAAAGAATGGAAACCAAACTATCAGACAGACGCATGTGTATCTATGTTTATAGCTGCACAATTCACAATAGCCACACTATGGAAGCAGCCAAGATGTCCATCGACAGATGAATGAATTACAAAACTATGGGATATGTACACAATGGAATTTTACTCAGCTATAAAGAAGAACAAAATCATGTTATTTGCAGGGAAATGGATGTAACTGGAAAACATTATGTTAAGTGAGATTAGCCAGTCACAAAAGGTAAAAAAGCATATGTTCTCCCTAATATGCGGATGCTAGGGAGATGATGGGGCATAAGAGGGTCTCCAGATGAAAAAGGAGAGACCCTCGAAAGCAAAGAAGTTGATTTAACTGAAGGGGTTGGACGGGGGGGGGGGGGCACACTAATGTATACCAATGTTACTCGCTAAACTGAACTTGAGAGGGAGGGAGGGCGAGGGAGCGGGGTGGGAATTTGGGGAAAGGGTCAAATGAGAATTGTGAGCACATATATCGTTATCAGTTTGTACCTAACAAAGATGTATGCTTACAATATATGAATAAAAATAAAAATTAAAAAAAGAAAGAAATGAAAAAGACTTAAATCAGTGCCTCAACTTCCACATTAAGAAACTAGATAACAAGAAAAATCAAACCCAAAGTAAACATAAGAAAGGAATTAAAGCTAGAGGGTATGTCACGAACAGTGGTGGAATCAAATTAATCCTCGTACATGCCACCAAATGTAAAAGAGTCATGGACTTTTTGCCCACATGCTCTCTCTTCCTGTCCATTCCCACTGTGACAAGGCTTCTAATAACCAGACTCACATTTAACACTATGCAACAGAAACTGAATTCCATCATGCCCCATTTCATGCAAGGCCACATATATAAGTCACAGACTACTAGCTATTATTAGGACACCAGAAGATATGAATTTACCCCAAAGACTATACACATTAGGAAGCCTGGATTCCTCCTTACCAAGGAAAGTGGAAAGACCACTTGGATAGAAATACTCAACCCCTTATGAGTGAGAGGCTGTTAGGGGATCCTTAAGCCACATGCTGGCACTATTTTAGAAGCATGGTCAGTTAAACACAAGCAGAGAAAGCAGCATGCCCTTCTAAGCCTTATAGAGGAAGCACTGGAGGCTCAAGAGCAGCACCCTCCAGTGTGATGAGAAGACTTCCTCTCTAGTGTGGGCCAGGCTCAGGTGGGGCTCCTAGTGCAGCAGCTGCATACTGTACCTTTATGAAGTCACATCTACACGGTATCAATTCCACACAGTATTTACACCAGCCTTCACCCCTCTAGACTATGCCATCCCCCATGTCAGAGACCACCTCTTAGTCATCTTTTTATCTTCAAACCCAGCACGGCGCAATCATTTCCTATATGTGCTTTTAAAAGGCAAGAGTGTCCTAGAAATCTGATAACACCCACGTGAGAGCCTGGAGACTTAGCAGGACACTAAACAAGATTTCAGATCCAAGTTGAAACCAAAGAACAGGGACTCATTATCTCTTTGCTGAGTTTGATTAGGCTTTGAAAACACTTTTGATTGTGTCAGTTTCCAGCCTTCAGAGAGAGTCTGGGTGGATCTGAGTTTTATCTGAACAGATCTGCCCATCCCTTTCCCACAGTGCTTCGGGAGGAAGCAGACAAGAGGATGACTCAGAGCTCGGCACACTTCTTCGTTCCTGTGAGCTGACACCAAGTTGTGTTCCAAAGGAGAGGCGTTTACAAAGCATCCAAACCTGGATGTCCCTGGCTTGAGGATGTGGGTCATATTGTAAGGTTTCCAGCGTGGTGCTAAATTAACTGCATTCGATTCCAGATGGTTAATGACTAATAACTGGAGAAGCGACTTCAGGTGGAAATGGTCAATACTTACTTCATGTCACTTCTGAAGTCCTCCCTGAGTTTGTCCTTATCCCCTTCTTTCTCCTCCCTCACTCCCTCGCCCCAGCTTTCAGGGCTGTATCTCTTGGGTAGTGTCTGCAGGGTCGCCAGCTGTGACAGTCCTCCCTTTCCAGTATTGTTTCCTGTGCTGAGACTCAAGGACTTCTTCTCTATTCAACCCAACAGAGCGACGACCTAGAAAATGCAGAAGGTCTAGAGAAAAGAAAGGTGGACGAAGTTTAGACAATACATCCATGGGAATGTCATCATTCACTACTGCCTATCTCTGCTCCACTGATCGTCACAATTCATTCTCTTCTTCCATCATCCCCTGCTACACCCCATCCTCATGCTGACTGCTGACTTTATCGCAGAACCTGCTACTTCCCTCCCAAATGCTCTGCAAGCCTTGGATGGTGGCATAGATCCCACGCTGACACTGATCATGCTTATTGGGCACATCTCAGCTTCCAAAGAGTCAGCCCTTAACACGCTTTCATTAAAACCTGCCAGTAATTCCATGACATACTATCATTCCTGTTTCACTGCTGGAGGGACTGAGGCCCAGTGAGATTAAGTGGTTAACCTGCAGTCACACCACAGCAAGAGGGACCTGTAGCTGACCCTCGTGATCGTTCCTCTGCCACAGCCCCTAAAAAGAGCTCAGCTTCTCTTCTCATAAGTGCCTGACTTTCTGATTTTGTTCTTGCTTATACTGCACCTTCCATCCTTATCTTCCTTCACACACACACACACACACACACACACACACACACACACACACACACACCCCTTGATGCATTTGCCCTCTTGATCCTCTTCAAATTCAGATACCTACCTACCTTCCTTCTTAAAGCACCCGTCCAGGGTACTCCAGAGTACTCTAGTGCAGACTTGGGCTGCCGTGGCACCTCCCATCTGTCTTTCAAACTCAAAATCCCCAAATCATGCTTCCTTTGTTATTTCTAGTTATACTCCACCACATCTCAGGAGTCTGCCATCTGTAGCTGGAAAACAGAGATCACACCTATCTAAATCACCCCACGCGGTGCCTAGCCAAAAAGCAGGTGTAGGTGCAGGCTTACTATCACTACACTTGTTCTCTTGACATGATAATAATGATCTCTTCACTTCAATTTGTTCCTCCTTTTATAAGCTAAAGGGTCAAGCTGAGTGAGCATGGTGGTGCATGCCTATAATCCTAGTACTGGGAAGGCTGATACAGGAGAACTGCAAGTTTGAAGACAGCCTCAGGCACTTAGCAAGGCTCTCAGCAACCTAGTGAGACCCTGTTTCCAAATAAAAAATAAAAAAAGGCTGGATGGCATAGGTTGGAGGTGGAATGCCCCTGGGTTCAATCCCCAGTACCCTAAAAAAAGCCAGAGTCAATCTAGCTCAAAGACTTCAACAGCAATGGATCTGAAAGTACTAAGGAAAGTTTGAAGGGCTGGCTCTATAAAGCAAGATGGTGGCAACAGTAAAACATAGAAAAAGAGCACTCATGAAGGGAGGGAAGCTGAATGAATGTTTTGAGTCTGGAAGGCCTGGGTTAGATGCTTATCTGGTCACATTCTGTCTGATCTTGGGCAAGTGGCTTAACTTCTCTGAATTTCTATTTCCCAAGCTTAGGAAGATATGCAAATGTTCATCCCAAAGGACTCTCTTGAACACTGAGATAACCTATGAGGCATTTGGCTCATGGCAGGCACTTTCCTTTTCCCCCCTCAGAAAGAAGGGTCAGCCTCAGCAATTAGTGAGACTCTTATCAACATAACGAGATCCTGTTCCAAAATAAAATAAAATAGGGCTGGGGGTGTAGCTCGTAGGTAGAATGCCCCTGGGCTTAATCCCCAGGGCCACAAAAAAAAAAAAAGAGAAAAGAAAGAAGGGTCAGAATTTCTACTAGCACCTAAAGGACTGATTTCCTCTGCAATCAGTACATTTTAAGAGACTCCCTCGAAGGTTTTTACACTTCTAAGTATTTTCTGATCTCCTGTGAACATGCACATGCTTTCTCCAGTCACCAGCCCCAGAGAGAACATGTATGTACGAGAAAATCTGTGGCTAACTCCTCTCATTTATCAAAATACACAAGCCAGACCAAGACCTCACAACTTTAAAGGATGGGACTCAGAGGCAAGCATCTCTTGTCAGTATTCCCAAAGCTGCTCACGGTGCGTTCTGTTTGGGCATCTGCATCGCCACTGTGGCCAAGATATTCCTCTTTGCCTCGCTACCTCGAATGACGCCTCTCACCCATGTCATGTTTATCACCTAGAACTGAACCATCTGTCCTCTGGTCAGCAATGTCTACACTTTATAATGCCCCCAGCAGCATTTCCCAGAGACTCAGAAATTACAAGCATTGAACACATATTGTCTTTGTCCTTTAGGATTTGTTTAAAAACACCTTTTTTCTTTTCAAAGCTAAACCTAACCAAAGGAGAGGGAGTAAAAGATTCCAAAGAAATATCTAGGATTAGCCTCAAATTGCTCTATGCACCCCCACCTCCAAGGCTCAGGGGCACATTGGGAAAGCACACACAAGATGCCTGGCTGGTGCCTGGAGGGCTCTGTGCTTAGGAACAGTGTTGTGAAGGTGACTTCAGGTAGTGGGAGGTGGCAGCTCTGGCCACCTCAGGTAAGAAAATTGATGGTGATGACTAAGTTACAATAGAGATAGCTCTCAATTTCTGAGACATTCCTCCTCTGTTCTGACACATTTCTCTCTCTCTCTCTCTCTCTCTCTCTCTCTCTCTATATATATATATATATATATATATATATATATATATATTTTTTTTTTTTTTTTTTTTTTAAAGGAAATGGGTACAAGCCCAGGCAAGGGCCCTAAGGAGGGAACTCTTTTTAATTATTTAACTCACTCATTACCAAACTCTCATTAAGAAACTGGTGTCCTCAATTATTAAAAACCCAAAGAAGCTGAAGACAGATCTAGGAAAATATCCAAGTGACAGATTCAGTCAGCTGTTAAGGAAAAGCCAGGAAGCTGTGGGCAAGTTCCTAAATAGATTTCATGGGAGGCAAATCTATGTTATCCCTGAAAAGGGCAGCCTTTGGGAACAGACACTCAGTTCTACCTCAATATTTCTGTGCTCTTCCCCAGTTACTGACTCCTAGAGAAGCCTCAGTTTTCTCATGTTTTAAATGGAAATACAAAACCCTACCATGTGGTTTACAAAGATCAGCTAAGACCATGGATACTAACTCCCCAGTCCCTAGAAGGAAAAACCTAGGCCCCAACAATGGTCTCAACTGTCCCTGTGGCTCTGCAGTGCTAAGGCCAAATGATACAGCCGCACTGATCCTCACGCAGGCGTTTTTTACCTAGCTCATCCTTTGGGGGACTTGAGTGCATGACCTCTTAGTTGGGGAAATCCTATTATTTTATAGATGAGGAAACCAAAGCCTCACATGGCTCAATATTGAATGTAGGGAAAGTGGCAATGCTGTGATGGGCAGGGCCATTGAAATGCTTCTGTGGGTGGTCACGGTGTTCCAGTGCAAGCCAGAACAATAGGCTGGGTGGATCACTTTAATCACATCAGCAGCATAGCAGTATCAAAGAACTATTCTGAGTTTATAATCAGAGTTCACCTAAAAAATAGAGAATATTCTCTAGAGAATATGGTTAGCTCCGTTTACTCTAATTGTAGCAAAAGTCAAGATAATTGTGGTTCTAAGCAGTAGGAATAAGTATAATTTATTAAGCACTTAACTATGTGTCAAGCATAGTACTGAATGTTAAACACGGCTACAACTTATGTTTACTTTAGATAATCAGCCCAATTGTCAGAATTCTCCCTTATATATAATTCCTAGGACATGTAAAAAGCTGGAATGAATGGCTTCAATCTCTCTGTAGAATCTGTGTGTTCATCTGTTGTGCCCACATCAAATCCTTTCTAAGTTCTGAATGTGGTATGTGTGGCTTTAAGTGAGCAATTAAGAGACAGGTAGCTCTAGAAATAAAACACAAGAGCAGGAGGTTAATTCTTGATTCTCTGAGTCTGGAGGCAATCTACTTGATAGTGACATATAATCACTATATTTTACATTGTTCAATAATCTCTAGAAGATGGATTGCAGGGTGGGGTGGGAGAAATACCTTCCAGTCCTTTCCAATGAAATATTTCCATGTTATCACAAGACAAGAAGTTCTGTAAGGTAAGGGATTTAGGCAGAAACGCCTGGCTTCCTGTGGACAGATGCCAGGAGGAGGAAATAAACAGATATAGTTCCCATTGGATACGGATGTCCTAAAAAAAAAAAGTATTTCCTATCATGCTGCCAAGGCAATGCCAGCTGTTTACAGCATTCATTCAGGGGGAGAAGAAAACGGGAGATTGAGGGGTGTTTGGGTGTGGATAAAGTAGAAAATAAGAAAAAGTGTGGTGGTGCATGCCTGTAATCCCTGGAGTTGGGAGGCTGAGACAGGAGAAGATTGTAAGTTCGAGGGCAGCCTCAATAATGCAGAGAGACTTACTCAGCAACAGAGAGAGATCCTATTTAAAAACAACAAAAAAAGGGCTGAGGGTATAGCTTGAAGGTAAAATGCCCGGGGTTCAATCCCCAGTAAAACATACACACACAGGCAGGCACGCATGCATGCACGCACATGTATACATACGCACACACGCACACACATGTGCACAGGCACAGACACACACACAGAAAAAGCCACTTTTTCTATTTATGTTCATGGAACATCTCCTACAACCAAAAGTTAAGTGGCAACTCTGATTCTGTGTGTGTGTGTGTGTGTGTGTGTGTGTGTGTGTGTATGTGTGTATTGAGGGACTGGAGATTAAACCCAGGGGCATTCAGCCTCCGAACTGCACCCTGTCCCTATTTTATTTTTATTTTGAAACAGTCTCACTAAGTTGCTGAGGGCCAAGTTGCTGAGGCTGTTTGTGAACCTACAACCCTCCTGTCTCAGCCTCCCAAGTATTAGGATTACAGGTATGTGCCACCATGCCCAGCTTAATCTGATTCTTAAGGTCCAATCCACCTGACAATTAAATATAGACCGGTGTGCTCTTCCTGGAAAATCCATGAGTGGCTGGGAGTTACAGGAGGCTGGAGCAAGACAGGTTTTTTTTTGAGATATGCAGTCTGAAGATCACAACGTCACCCACAGATACTGTCTTCTTTGGTTTTCCTATTATCAGCCTAGATAGCGTTTTAACATTTTGATTAACTCCCAGTGTTTTAAAAATTTGAAATCTTCACATGAAAAAATCCAGATCTCTGTTACCTCTTTTTGTTTTATTTTATTTTATTTTTGCGGTACTGGGGATTGAACCCAGGGACATTCTACCTCCAAGCTACACCTCCAGTCCTATTTTTTTATTCCTTATTTTGAAACAGGGCCTCACTAAATTGCAGAGGTCCTCGCTAAGTAGCTGAGGCTGGCCTCAAACCTGTGATCTTCCTGTCTCAGCCTCCCAAATGCTGGGATTACAAGCGTGCACCACCACACCTGGCTCTGTTACTTCCATTTATTTATTTATTTATTTATTTATTTATTTATTTATTTATTTATTTA
>PVLC010003599.1:0-27707 GCA_004027655.1 Graphiurus murinus
GAAGAGGCGGCGGCGGCGGCGGCAGCTGCTGCAGACATTAAGGCAACAAACAAGCGTGGGGCCCCAGCAGAGCTTCTGAAATCATTCACCAGGCAGCTCATTTAACCACACCAGCAGCTGCAGGGCAACACCTGCCACCCAGGTGAGGCAGAGCATGCTCACCCTCAGCTGCCCTCAACTGCTCAAATGGCCAGGGGGAGAGGAGGTCAGGCACCTTCCTGGCTTGCAAGTTGATTTCCCACGCCATACTGCCCCTCTGCCACGGAAATTGAAGTTGCCTGCTTATGGGACAATGTGGGGCCAACCCCGTCCCGGTGCCCTGTACCCTGACAATCACCACACGTTCTGAAAACCTAAGTCCAGGTCAAATGTCTACAAAAGAATCCTTTTCCAGACCCCAGGTAAAAGCACATGAGAGCCTCTTCCTCAGTCGGCTGCACACAAACATGGAGGGTGCAGGCCAGTTTACAGCAATATCTCTAAGGTGACGAGAACCTGGGAGGCCAGCATGTTGTGGCTCCAGGCCTCAGGGGAACTGAACAGGTCCCCATGTCCACTCAGAAACTCTTGAAGGCTGCCCAAATTAGTAAAGCCACAGGCAACCTGCCCAGCCAACCATCAAGAGTCCCTAGGGGTGGAAAAGGCTGTGTTGTGAGAGATGACACTTTAGGACCTGCTTCTACATGTTTGGGAGGCTGCATGCAAGGCACCCAGAATGACTCTGTGCAGACAACTCTGACTCAGAGTGGGACCTAGCTCAGGAGACGCAGGCCCAGAGTTCCCTCCTTACTGCAAGGCCAAGGAGGTGCTGGAGGGCACGAAGGTGGTGGCAGGAAGCTGGTCAGGAAGTGCTCAGCTGGCTTGTAATGTGAACTAGGGCACCAAGCTAGAGGTGTAGGCATTTGGTAGACACAGCGCCTGGTAGGTGGGGATGTGCGACTGAGGTAGACAGGAAAAATAAAAGTAACAGGTAGAAAGGAAAGGGAGACTGTAGCTTTAAATCTTAAAACTCCATGATGGTCATCTTCACCCTGAAGGTTTGTCCAATAAATCTCAGAGCAGTATTATGTCCAGTTAATTGTACATTTGTTACCCCACAGAATATATTTTTATACTGATCAAAGAAGTCTAGAAAGATATTGCTCAACACACATGATTAGGTGCAGGCCAAATGCTATCCATCAACTAGATAATGTTGACCTAAGGATTCTAAGAACCAAACCACTGCCACCTGTGGTGCTCCATGATTAAAGAAGACCAACTCATTAGACTGCCCCCCCTCAACTTTTCCACTTTCAAAGTTTCCTTTAAAAGAACAGCCCTGCACTCCCAAAGTACATGTCTCTCACTTGGAGGTGCCCCATGTTCTCTCTTGAACATGTATCTCTTATTTTCCTAAATAAACCTCTGTATATGACTCTGACTGGCTCACACTGAAATTCTTTCCCTTCCCATAAGCCAAGGACCCCACAGATAGTGAGTTGAGGAATCAACATTTCTTCTATAACACTGCCATACAGCCTAGCCGTCAGCAACCATCTCACCCAGAGACTCTCCTGGGCATATCAACAGAGCCCCCGGTGCACCATCAGCTGTGGGTCAGGCCCTGCAAATGGTACCAGGACAGAACAGTGCAGCCTCCTTTCCAGGGCCGACAGGGTGGGAAATGCCCCCAAACACTGCAGATGTCCCAAGTTAAAGGACCTGTTCTGGGGAAGAATAAACTTTACTCCAATAACTGACTCTGAGCTGCTAGGGTAGTGCTGTTAGGACCTGACCTGCGTGCCTAAAGGAGCCTTCCAATGTTCTCTCTTGTGTGGGCTGTTCTATCCCTTCACTCCCACAAAGAAACTATCTAACAGAATTTCGAATTGTACATATTTTCTCATGACTGAAAGGCATAAAGATTATGAATATTAAAAATCTTTGTCTCCAAATTGCACAGTCCACTACAATATACTATGGAAGACAGGCAACCCACTTTGCCTTGAGGATAGCATTCTAGAGAACCACCATTCCTACCAAGTTCAGGGTGGGACACTTTTCAGCCCAGGTTAGAAGCTCTCAGCCTCCAGCCAGCAAAGAGCCTGTGGGAAAAATAATTTACAAAACTGAAACAAAAACTTTTCCAAAGAAGTTAGGAAAGCAAAGCCTACTGGGGGAAAAATAAAGTTAAGTGCTAGAGAAAATCAAAAAAAGAAGGACTTGGGAGGAGATGGAAAACTGCAAATCAACAGCTGGAGACTGCTTAGAAGGACTGAGAGGAATCTGGCCAGAGTCGGGAGGTCCGTAGATTAGCCCCTAAAACTGAATCCAGAAGGGCAGAGGCCCAGCCCTGGGCAAGGGAGGAGCCCAGGTCTCATCCCAGGGTGTGCTCTTTCCCCACAGCCCTTCGCCAGAGTAAGGGATGGGGGAGGCAGTTGTGACTGCCATCCAAACAGCCACTTCAAACTACTATAAAATGTAAATTTTGGTCCCCCTTCATAACTATTTATTTGAACTTCAACATACACCAAAATCTCTTTATATATAGTACTTTAAATTTCAACAAAATGAGAACACTACCTACAATTTGATTCTGATCCTGTCTTCCAGCTTAACTGAACTAGGACTAGTAGGGTGGGGCAAATGGTACTAGATGGACCAGCGAGGCTCCAGTTAACCTGCCTCCCAGCTCCAGGTCCCAACAGTGACCTCACTAGCCAGCTCCCAGACTCTCTAGAAGGTACTTCTGCTGTGCACTGAGTGCTGGAGGGAAGAGACCCACGGCGGGGGGACTGCCAGAGCCATCTAAAGTCTACAACCCTTAAGGCCAGAGGATGGAGATTGCAAAACCTCAAAATAGACTGAAGAAGGTGGGGAAATAACAGGGCAGGTGTTTCTCAATCCTGAGAGTACACGGACATCACCTGGGAATCCTGTTTAAATGCTGATTCTAATTCAGCTGGTATGGGATGAGGCCCCCAAGAGTCTGCACACTTCAGATGATGCCGAGGCTGCCCATCAACAGTCCTGAGGAAGGTGCTCTGAAGACCTATCAGGCAGATGCCTGAGAACAAACCATAGCACTGATGCGTGGAAGGAAAACCGCCAGAAAGAAAAGTGCATCCTTACTGTGCACTGATTTACAGGGATGCGATCAGCTTTCCCTGAGACACACTTTAATTTGGGGACTTGTTCAATGTATTAGTGCACTCCACTAGGTTGTCAAAGGTTGTTCTTGCGGTGCTGAGGAATCAAATCCAAAGACTTGGTGCAGACCTGGCAATCACTCTATCACTAAGCCACAGCCACAGCCCATCACAGGTTATTTTTATTCCCATTTCACAGCTACAAAAGCTACTCTAACTAGAGGATGAGTAAAGCCTGCCTCCAGGACCCTTGGACTTCTTCCAAGACTGCAGGTCTCCAGTGAGTGCCAGCCCCTCAAACACAGCCCAGGGCTCCCCAGACAATGGGAGGAAAGCAGTGAGGCAGCAGGCAGGGAGCCTGGCAGACACTGCTGGTTAGGGCCCAGGGGACAGAGGCTGGGGCCCGAAAGGCCAATAAAGGGCCAGGGAAACATTTTGCCTCCTGGAACCTATGAACACAAAAGAGGGCCAAAACTTAAACCCAACCAAACACACATACACATACACACACACACACACACACGGGAACTAGAAAAGAGGGATATTTAAGTATAGAGAGTATCTTTCCCTTTTATTTTTACTTTTAACTGCCTATCTTCACTTTGGTAGGAGATGAAATAAAAACCTTTACTTCTCTTTCCCCAGCTCCATCTTCAAAAGAGACAGGCTGGAACACCAATAAACAAAAATAATGTGGCATTTCCAGGAAAAGAGGCAAGTTGGGGTCTAAGGCAAGACTATACTCCTGAGCCTCTGGTCCACGTGCAGCCCTTAAGAAAGGGCAGTGTGCCCTTGGGCTCAGGATGGTGGGTTTCCACTGGAAACCAGACCTCAGTTAGGGCAATCCTCACCACCCCTTGAGAACCTGATGAAGAAATGCCTGGGGAAAGGGGCGCTTGTTAATTCCATCTGACAACATTTTCTTTCCAAATGATCCTGAGCTGGTAAGAGAGGTCTGGCCATTTGGGAGTTATATTCAAAGACCTAAAAGGTCACAGCAAGCAACCTGTCTAAAGTTCATCTGGGCAACCCTTCCTTCCATCTTCTAGTCAGAGACCCATGCCCAGAAAGTGAACTGCCGGAGTCACCCAGCTGCCAGAACAGGGTGGGAACCAAACACAGCCTCCACCCTTTTCCTGAGCACTGCATTGCCTTAACCATGACCTTTCTCAATTTTGTTTGGGTGCAACTTCCTCTCCTCCTAAAGTGGCATCCGTGTTTTATGCATTTAATGGTGAACTTGGCTCTTTTTGCTTTAAATCTCCAGTATGCTACAACATTTGCTGAAATGAGGACACCCCATGGTGCAATCCTCTCTGGAGCTGAGACTGGCTTCCTAATTTGTAAGACTTGGCTAATAAGAAAGTCGGATGAGACAGACAGCCAGGCTGATCTGCAGATGAATGGGCTTTAAATGGGTTAAAGTAAAATGTTCTATACAAAACAAGTCTGTATTTCAAAAGCTAGTGTCTATTACAGACTCTGGGGCTGCTGAGACAAAACAAGTTGGGTGGGGCACGCCTCCAGAAAGAAGAGTGTCCTCGCCCCACTTGTGACCACACAGGACCACACATGGCCCTCTCCTCCCGACCTGTGACAACACATGGATGGAGAGAGACCCCAGAGAAAATGCTCCTTCTGCCCACCAGATGTGGGCATTCAGATGTGAAGGGGCAGGGGCTGGTTCCCTTCAGTGAGAAAAATCATGGAGAACAAAACAAAAAGAAACTTTTCTCAACCACTGCTAGTGGTGGCCAAGAGCTCTTCCTAAACCGATTTCATCAAGGATCACACTTTATGGTACCCGGGGTAATTTCCTGCCAAGGACCAAGAGGCTCATTCACTCATTCATTCTTCTTGCTCTTTACACACACACACACACACACACACACACACACACACACACACAGTCACACACCCTCAGTGGCCAAAACCAGGTGAGAATTCTATCTTCACTGTGAGAGTCACCATCACTCTGATTCATAAGAGGGGAACTCTAACGAAGGAAAACCTCAACATCACAGGGAGTTGAGGGTACCAGGGGGCCTTTGGCTCAGCGGGCGGATTCCTGTTGCGAGGCTTCCTCTGGTGCAGTGCGCCTGCCGGCTGCTGCCTGCCTGAGATTCAAGAGCCCGAGGAAGGCAGAACAAAGGAAAATGGCTGAGGCTCAGGCAGCAGGGGGCGGGGGGTTGCCTGCCCGGCTGCCAGCAAGCAGGCTTTTCTGCAGCTGAGTGCTCGAGTAGGGATGAGGGACACCGGGTGAGGACAAAGGAAGGTGGGGGGCCTGAGAGACTAACAGCAACCCAGACACGTGCCTGGCCCCCACCCAAGGGTGCAGCTGGGCAAGAGGGCTCAGGCAGAATGCACTCCTCCCCAGCTGCTCAAAACCCTTGTGGGGAGGAGGCGATCCAGGCACAACATAGAACTTGAGGGGGAAGGGGGATCTTGAAGAGGTACCCACAGAGGGCAGGGCTCCTCCTGACCTGGGGGGCTGGTCAAGCACTTGGAGAGGGCTGGGCTCAGGGCCTGAGAGCTGTGAGGGCCCAGGAGTGGCTCAGTTTGTTCTGCAAATGGACTCCTATTAAGCACAAAGGGCTCCTTCGGCAGCAATAATAACAGCCCTGGCCACGCCCTTCCCCCCACCCCCCAAAATCCACAATGGGAGGCAGCAGGAAACCAGGGCAGAGCCTTGAATAGCTGCACTGTCAGTCCCCAGGCCCTGCCTCCTCAGCCCCACAGGTCAGGCCCCCACTGCCACTGGGACACAATAGTAACCTCTGTGTTACTGAGGGCCCCAACCGCAGAGCTATGGGCGTGGGGAGCTCTGGACTTCTCACAGGGACTGCATGTAACTGCAGTGGAGAGAAG
Organism: Graphiurus murinus; assembly: GCA_004027655.1. NCBI lineage: Eukaryota > Metazoa > Chordata > Mammalia > Rodentia > Gliridae > Graphiurus > Graphiurus murinus. The sequence goes on from PVLC010003599.1 coordinate 6,000, forward strand.
TTCTCTGCACCTGAGAGCAGGAGGGCCAGGATAGGGACAAAGGCCAAAGACCACCAGGGTCTACTGAGGGGGCCATCAGACAGCCAGCCTCACAATATCCTTGCTACCTGTCCTGTCCAGTGCCAAACAGGGGAAGGTTGTGACCATCTCAGAGGCACCCTGCGGCTATAGGGGCAGGGCCACAGTCAGAGAGTTCCCAGGGCAGAGGAAACAATCCTTTCTCCCTCCCTCCCTCCCCTAACCCATCATAGAAAGGAAAAACTAGGGTGCCCTTATCCCTAGCTTCTGCTCTGCAAGGAAGTGCTTACTCAAAACAGAAAAACCAGCTATAATTTATCCAGCGGCCTTTTACATAGGCTTTTAAAATCACAGCATGCCAGGTCAGCACCAGTTGGGCCCTGCAGCAGAGTGGGCAGGGGGTGTGGGGACCCCAGTATGACAGGCCTGATCCTCACGGGGCCCCCCAGCCTTTCTCTGCAGGTGTATGGACACCCAGCTTGCTTCTCAGTCAAGGTTCTGGCTTCACACCCACCCAGGCTTGTGAACTCCAGCAGCAGCTCAAACCCATGCATGAGAAATCTTTCTCTCTGCAGACCCCACGTCACTCTGAGAGCCTCCTCACATTCTTATGTCACACTTTTGGGTACACAGGCCTTATGGCCATGAATATGATGCTCAAAGAGACAGGCTGGTCTGAGCTGAACAGACAGGGCTGGAACCAGCATATACCCACTCCCAACTCTAGTCCACTCTACAGAAATCTAGGATCCCTCTAAGAGCAAACCTCAGAAACTTCCATTCTCCCTCTCAGAATCAAAACAGCCGTGTTTCTTTCCTGTTAAGCCTGGTTCCCAGGACTAGCCATCTCTGACCTAGCAGCATGTACAAGGCCCACTGCAACTTGGCCTGCAGAAGAGAAATACTGAAAGCAACTTCAATGTCCACTGATGGGGCCGGCGAAGAGTCAGGGCTCCCCATTCAGAAGGATGGCCTGGTGCTGCTAAATAGAACAGACTAAATTTTAGGTGCTAAATGGAACAATCTCAGGATAAATTTTAGAGTAAAAATAAGTGCAGAACAACCTAATTAGTATACCATCCTGGGAATAAGCTAGAGTATAGACACACTTGCCTAGGCACAGAACATCTGGTGGTAAAGGCCTCGGGGGCAGATCCTAAGGGGGCATGACAGAAGTACACATTTTCACTGTATCTTTGTTCTGTGTTTTTCATCATGCATAGTCTTTTTTAAATAAAGAAGTTACGAGCCGGGCGTGGTGGCGCATGCTTGTAATCCCAGCATTCGGGAGGCTGAGACCGGAGGATCCGGGTTCAAGGCCAGCCTCAGCTACCTAGTGAGGCACTCCGCAACTTAGTGAGACTCAGTTTCAAAATAAAGAATAAAAAATAGGGCTGGTATAGCTCGGAGGTAGAACACCCCTGAGTTCAATCCCCAGTGCCGCAAAAATAAATAAATAAATAAAATAAAATAAAGAAGTTACGCCTAAATTATTTTTAAATGCCTAAAGTCTGTGGCCGGAGATACAAAAAAAACTGCTGTAGCTATCTGCAAGCAGCTTGTGGCATCTCCTTAGAACCAGGAGCAGTGGAAGAAGGGGGAAAAAAGAAAATCCAGGGAGGGAAAAGAGTCCCTGCTGTCCCTACTTACAACTGCATTCCAAGTCCCAAAATAGCAAGTTTTCCTAAGAATACGAATAGATTCTAACAAAGGCAGAAAGGAAACTAAAGTTATTCCACACTGAGGACCATCTGTAGGACCCTACAGTTCAGGCTGAGGTGTGTGTGCGCGCGTGCGTGTGTGTGAGAGCAGGGGGCTGAAAACTAGGCATCAGGCAGGGACCCTTATGGGGTCCTCCCCCGTCCTCAGCCAGGCTCAAGATCCTAGTATTATAAACCCATCCCCATTTTAGCAGCTGAAGAAAGCTATTTCAACAGATTTCTAGGCCTGGCCCAACTCCATGGACAAGCTAAAAAGAGTTTCTCAAAATTCCCAGCTTAAAACCCCAATCCCTTAACTAGTAAACTCCAGTACCTTCAGGAAATGGAAGCTGCAAGATGGACTTGTACGATCATTTGTGTGTGTGTGTGTATGTATGTGTGTGTGTATATGTGTGTGTGTGTATATATATATATATATATATATATATATATATATATATATATATATATATATATATATATATATCTCCCTTGCTAAAGCGATATACATGTTGTTTAAAAGCCCTCTTTAACTGGCATGTCAATACTCTGCACTCAGAATGACTGAAGTATTTCCTCCATGTGATTTTGTCTCAAAGGAATAATATAAAAACCATCCCAGGATCTCCTGCTGATGAGGGGGGATATGACATAGTGGCCATTAGAGCCAGAACTGGCTGGACCAGCTGGGGAGAGAACTGAAAGGCAGGGAGTGGTCCACTGTAGAACCTTCCCATATAGATAACTCCCCACCCCAACCCTTGAGACACAGGGCAGACACAATTTCCTAATGGCCTCAAACTTACAGCCTGCTCAGGCCAGAGAAAGGAGGTCAGAGAGAGGGAAGGTACCTGTTTGGCTCCCTGTTCTCTAAGTGTTGGTAAGTGCCTGGCACTGTGGCACAGGCCTATAATCCCAGTAGTTGGAAAGCTGAGACAGGAGGATCCCATGCAGCGCATGCAGTAATTCAGTGTGACACTATTTCAAAAGAAAAAAGAAAAAGGGCTGGAGAAGGGCTAGGGATGTAGCTCAGTGGTAGAGTGCTTGATTAGTATGCATGGAATTCTGGGTTCAATCCCCAATACTACAAAAAATTTTAAAAGGGCTGCGGATGTAGCTCAGGGGTACAATGCTCCTGGATTCGATCCTCATTATCACAAAAATAAATATAAATAAAATGCTGACAAGTGTTCAACAAGTCACCCCCAAATGAACAAGCGCAAACAAGAGCTCACAGCAAGAACCACGTGGCACTTGGAGACCTCAGACCCCAGTTGCTAGAAACAATTTCCTGCTACCTCAGGGGGGCCAGTGCCATCCCTGGCCAGATCTTACCTGGATTCCACAACCCTATGTTAGGCCAAGACCAGCCCCTCTCAGGAACCCACCCCTCACCTCAGGGAGGAACTGATCCTCTACAGCAAACACTGAAGCTGGCACCTGCCTGCCCACCTCATCAGCCTCCCAGACCCAGAGAAGCTCTAAACAGAACTGCCCAGCGAGCTACACTGAACCTGGACAAAAGTCACTCCCTCTTCCTACTTTTCTCAGCAGAATGAATACCCCATCACTACCAACAACTCTTTTCTTGGCACCTCCCCCCACACCCACCCACCAAAATACCAAAACTCATCCTGTTTACACCACTACTTGTATTTCACAGGAAGCAGCTAGGACAAGAGACAATGACTGCAGGAGGCAGGATGGCTGCAGAGAGCAGGGCTCTGTCACATACTTCCCCTGCGAGGGAGGAAGCAAGCCTCAGGTTCTTCATTCAGGAAGGTGGGTAGGTTCTCCTCACAAGAGCACAAAGACGGCTCCTCTGCTGGCTGCTGAGATGACAGCAAGCAGGAGACAACCCAGAAGGTCATTGGTGTTAAAAGGCTGGTGGGAGCAGGTCCTGGTAAGCGCACAGGGTGTGACCAAGTAGAAGGGGCACACAGAAAACCAGGAGGAGGAAGAACCAGGACCTAATGGATGCAGGGATTCAAAGACCTCAGACATGGCAAGAGGCTGGTAGGGTTACAACAGGAAGACACCCAGGATCTCCCACTAGAAAGCTCCAAAACACAAAGAACAGCCTAGAAGGGGAGGAGATCCCCACAGCACCTCCCTAGGTCCATCTCAGACAAAAGAGATGGGGCTAGGTTGGGGGTGGAGGAGAGAGGGGAGAAATCACTCCCAAGTTGTCAAACTGGTTTGCTAGACTGGGAGAGCAGGAAATACAAGCAGCTGGGTTTCAGGGGCTGGGCAGGTAGGGCTGTCCAGAGGAAAGTGGTTGGCACCTGACAGCCCATAGATCTAGCAGTCAGATGTGGGTGGGATGCAAGGAAATGCAGCCCCAGGCCCACACTATGTCCTAGGTGCAGCAGGCTGGTAAGGAGGCAGCCAGCAGATACTGAAAATAAAAAGACCAAGGTTTCTGGAAGTAAGAGAATGACCCTTAGAGAGAAACACCCACAAGGAGAGATCCCACTCCTGAGGGCCAGGTGTGAGTAGTCATGAGCTTAGGTCAGTGCAAGAACCACGGACAAGACTGAACTCAGGTCACTGGCCGCTACTTCCCTAAAACTCAGTCCAGTTCTCTAAGCTCTCTATTCAACTACTTCCGACGATGAGCTTCAGACTACTCTTGTAAAGTCTGGTTTTAGCAAGAATCCTGCTAAGTTGGTTCATCTCCAACAGCTAGTCAAGTTCCTCATCCTCCACCATTCCCCAAGTAACATTTCATCTCATCATCCTGATCTGCCTTCAGCAAGAACCCAGTTAGGTCCATTTAGCAAAACAATTTCCCACCCTCTGGCTGACTCAGTGGCCCACGCCTATAAGCCTGTAATCTCACAGGAGGATCGTGGGTTCAAGGCCAGCCTCAGCAACTTAGCTTCAAAATAAAAAATAAAAAGGTCTGGGGATGTAGCTCTGAGGTAGAATGTCCCTGGGTTCAATCCCCAGTACCCACTCCAAAAAAATTCCTACCCTCTTAGAAATTTCCCAGGTTCCCAAATACTGTTCCTAGGCTGTAAGTTCCCACCTTTCCTTTATTGTATTTGGAGTTGACCCCAATCTCTCTCCTCTACTTAAAAATCCCATTGCAGTAGTCCTGAATAGTCTGTCCTAATATTTTAACAAGTGCCAGAATCATTTATTCTTTAACCATTCCCTCCTGCACCCATCAACTCCCACCCCTCACCTAAGGTCCCCTACACTTGGTCTGGGGTTGGGGCTGGCCTCATCCTCCAAGCCTCATAATAGATCCTGTCTGCCAACTGGTTAAGAATCAGGAGGCCTAGGAAGCAAAGGAGGAGCAGGGCACCAAGCAGAGCCAAGTGTTGCCCCAACTGGGGACAGATACACTAGTGCTGCTGAGAGTCTTACTATGGCCTTAACTGCTGTATTGGGTTTATGGGGCTCACTGGCCCCTCCTTAGGAAGCCCAAAGCTGAGGGGCTGTTTTCCTTATCTTCTGATGCTTTGAGCACAATACCCTGCTTTGGAACTGTGTGCCCTTGAACATGCTGAGGCCCTCAGCCCTCCACAGATCACCATACCCACCAATCACAGGGTGTAGAGCAGAGATTCTGAGGACAATCACTCCTTTCCAGCTGATGCAGGGGCTCTTCTGGATGTCAGAGGTGTGGGTTCCTCAAAGTTTCTCTTTTGGAGTCTTCTCTGGACTTTGCAGCATACAGAACACACGCCCAACAACTGGCACACACATCCAGGGAAAACCCAAAGAGGAGGTTTACCAGCCCTTTATCCTGCCCCTCCCAAATCTTACCCATGCCAGACAGCACAACCTCAGCTCTGCCAAATGCCAGGGAACAGAGTTTGAAGCAGCACCAGGAGCTCCCACCAAGATCCCAGAAGCCACTTTAGAGACAACTGCCATGGCTCCCAGCCACCCAGTACAAGGTGACAGAGCCCAAGGAGAGAGCAGCAGAACCTCCAGCTATGTAGCTGATGGACACAAGCCCTAGGCTTTTCCTTGGCTGCTCAGAGGGAAGCAGAATAGACCTCAAGAAGTAAAGATTTAAGCTGAGCATGGTGGTGCACATCCAGTACTTGGGAGGCTGAGACCAGAGGATCCAGGTTCATGGCCAGCCTCAGCTACTTAGGGAGGCCCTCAGAAACTTAGTGAGACTCTGTTTCAAAATAAAGAATAAAAAATAGGGCTGGGGGTGTAGATCCGAGGTAGAATGCCCCTGGGTTCAGCCCCACCCAGCCCCACCCAGCCCAAGAGTGGAAGAAGTGGGGTTCCTAGAATCAGCTGCTAGTGAGTACTCTGCTGAGAGGCTCCAGAAAGAAGGCAGCTGTCCCTAACCAGAGTGGCAGACCCTGCTTCTCAAACCTGATGCCTGTAGTCACATTCCACAACATGCCCTCAAGACAGGAAGAGCAGATCTGATTCTGCTCACTTTACAGATAAGAAAATGTGACACTTTGGTATAGGTTACTCAGCTAGAAAGCAGATGGGACTTGAAAGCTGGCCTCCCTTCTGTCCACCCTGCGAGATGGACAGTGCCAGTCACTATTCTGTTGAATTGGCAGAGGCACCAAACGCTGTCCACTGGCCAGGTTCTGTGCTAAACCAACACAACTACTTACTCGGTCCAAAAGAAAAATATTCACATTTAAGAGGGAAAATGGGTGGAAAGACCACAAAACTCTATGCTGATTCACAGCTAGACACTGTTATAATGGAAAATAAGCCAATGCAAATGCCCACATTCTCCTGGGCCACAGAGTCTTGAATAGCCTGTCTACACAGCTCCCTGGGGACTCTGACGACCAACCAATAGTGGGAACTGCTGGAGACCACTATCACCTGTCCCTCTATTCTACCGGTCAAAAACAGAGGCCCTGGAAAAGGAGATTGTATGTCTAGGTCAGTGAGTTAGCTATGATGCCGAAGAACCTGAGGTCTCACCACCTCCACCAGCATCCACTGGTCCTGCTAGATATCACCAGAGACTGAGCAGGTGACAAAGCACAAAAGCAAGAACCTCAGCATAGCCTCAGAAGAGAAATGCAATCAGCAATAGGTTTCTACTCCCTTCTACAGGCTGAGAGTCATCCCAGTCCTACACCCAATCCTGTTCTCCAGTGGGAGCCCACCATCCAATCCCCTAACCACACCAACACCCCTTTCCACACCTCCAGGACTGCAAGCTCAGTCCCAGAGTCCCACAAAGGGAAGGGAAAGGGTACATCCAGTAGAGATACCACTGCCTGTTCCTGCTCCTAAGAAAGATGACTGCCCCAGTTAGCCACAAGGAGGCAGGATGTCTAAGAGCACACAGGCTGAGGCAATTAGGCAGCACAGAGCCTGTTTCCCTTCCCATGGGCACTATTTCCCTTTAAAAGGCCACTAGGTCCCAGCAACAGGAAAGAAACAGGAATCGGCATGGGTCATACATTGAGGACAATGTAAAGCAGATATGCAGAGTGAACAAGAAATAAACCTCAGTTGCTTTAAGCCTCTGAGACTCTGGGCTTATTACCACATCAAACCCTGATCTCTCTAGACAAATACAGGAGTGACTGCCTATCTGTAGAGTCAATGTAGGACCCTTGTAGATTCATTGGCACTTCCTGGCCATTTAGAGGGACTGAGAGCCAGACAAATTTTACCCTGCATTTATTTATTTATTTATTTATTTATTTATTTATTTATTTATTTTGTGGTACTGGGGATTGAACTCAAGGGCATTCTACCTCTGAGCTATACCTCCAGCCCTATTTTTTATTCTCTACTTTGAAACAGGGTCTTAGTAAGTTGCAGAGTGCCTCACTAGGTAGCTGAGGATCCTCCAGTCTCAACCTCCCAAAGGCTGGGATTACAAGTGTGTGCCTCCTTACCCGGCTTACCCTGCCTTTTAAAGCTTCCACCTGGAAGTGACATTTCATTGGTCAAAGCAAGTCACATGGCTGTATTTACCTCCAAGGTGTGGAAGGGAAGAGCACTGGGTGAACAGCAACATGCCTAACACTTGCCTGCCACTCTTCCTTCCTCTGTGGCTTCATTCCACAGAGGAGGTCCTAGGGTCACCAGGAACATTTATCGTGAATTAGTCAAAGAAGCAGTAAAGATGAATTGGGGTGCCACATTTGAAGAGCAGAGGTATGGTAAATAAGAAAGTATGTTGGGGGAGTAGGAGGTGGTCTGCAGAGGCAGCTTGCTCCTCTGTCCTCTGACCTTGGGTAAGTTATTTGAGTTCCCTGGGTCTTTTTTGCTTATTTATTAATTCATCCATTCATTTATGGGCCCAAGGACTAGCAGTGTGTTTCACTTCATGGATTCATACTATGCACATAATCAGGTCCCAGTCTGGTGCTAGAGGCTGGGAACAGGGGTGATGATTCCTGTCACTCTTCCCATTCCCTGGCCTTAGCAAGACATAAGCTACATCAACAATCAATCAGCAGGGATTCGAGAGTGCCTGTGTGTCCTGGTTGTGCTAGAGGCACAAGATGCTTTCAGAAGCAGAGATATAAGAGCACCTACACTGTAAGGACTTAGTAGTTCTGCGTGCCAGGTTTCTTCAGTGTATTAATCAATTTGAATCACCTCTGGAAAGGAGGCATCATGTATGCCTGTTTCCAACTGACAATGAGAAAATACTGCTCATATTGAGACCTCAAGCAAATTACTCTTATGACCTCTCTGGGCCACAGGTTCCTAATCTATAAGATGGGTTGTTTCAAAGATTAAATGAGTTAGTCCAAGTAAAGCTAGGATAGTGCTTGGCCCCATAAATGCTAAGTCTCGGTAAAAATTATCTCAATAAAGTCACTATTACTATCACTAGTAAACCATATAAGCTTGTCAACAACCTTCCTAGATTTTAAACCAGCAAAGGTTCCTCAGGATTGGCACAATGGCACTTTGTAGTCACTGCCAAAATACTACCTCAGAGGGAGTTAAACAAGGTCAAGTCCCTGAACACATGCAGGCCCAGAAAGAAGCTTCAGGAAATGGTTCCAGAACCCTGGCCTCCTCAGGAACTTCAATACCACCACAACCTGCAGAACAGGCCCCTCCCTCCCACATGAGACAAGAGCTTCACTCTCTCTCATTTCAAACAACACAAGGGTGGAAGCCCTCGCTTGTCCCCAGAGACTAAAACAGCTGTCCTGCTAGAAAACTGGGGAATCATCCCTGGGAAGCTAACCTAACCCTTCAGCATCTCCTCCTTCCCATGCGCTTTCTTCCTAGGAGTAGCCACAAACTTCCAGAGGCATCAATGGCTTAGAGTCCTGTTTAATCTGAATGATGCTGCTAAGGCCAGATTGAGCTGGGATCAATAAGCACTACTGAGTACCTGCTACAGGTTCAGCCTGAGTTCTAAGATCACACAGAGTCTACAGCTGGTCAGGGAGTCAGTCATGAGCCCTGGGACAGTGCCTACAACAGCACCTGGGACCTCACAGACCCTTTTTTTTTTTTTTTTTTTTTGTGGTACTGGGGATTGAACTCAGGGGCATTCTACCTCCGAACTATACCCCCAGGCCTATTTTTTATTCTTTATTTTGAAACAGGGTCTCACTAAGTTGCAGAGTGCCTCACTAGGTAGCTGAGGCTGGCCGTGAACCCGGATCCTCTGGTCTCAGCCTCCCAAATGCTGGGATTACAAGCGTGGGCCAACACGCCGGCCCTCACAGACTCTCAATCACACATTGTTAAGTGAACTGAAGATCACATCAGGTGGGCCAAGCAGTGACATTCAGAAATGAAGGGAAGAAACTGACAAGTTAAGAAGGTCTCCAACTGAAGCCAGGCCCAGTGGTACACGCCTGTAATCCCAGTACTTGGGAGGCTGAGACAGGGGGATCACAGGTTCTAGACAACCTCAGCAACTTAGTCAGACCATTTCAAAAAAAAATAAAATAGGGCTGGAAGTGGAGCTCAGAGGTAGTATGCCCCTAGGTTCAATCCCTGGTATACACACGGAAGGAAGGAAGGATTAATTCAACTGAAGGTGGAGTTCAACACAGTAAGAAGGAAGGGGAAATCTGGTAGCCTGGGTTTCCAAGGCATGACCCCCAGACATTAGAAATCCTCAGAATGTGGCTGAGGTGTAGCTCAGTGGCAGGCACTTGCCTAGCACATGAGAGGCCCTGTGTTCATCTCTAGCACTGAACACAAAAACAAACCGAAATCTTCAGGGTGAGAAACAAAGATTGGGGCCAGCTGAGGAAGGGGCCCTGATGAAAGAGCCTGGGCTTCCTTCTGAAGGTTCCAGGGCCCAGGAAGATCCCTGAAAGGCAGGGGGCTTCCATCAACCACTGGGCTGGATGAATGTGGAATTCCAGGTCTTTCACAAAAAAGGGTAGGGTAGCCCTAGAACTCAGCCAGCAAGAACTAACTTCTACTCAGAGGTCAGGGTTAAGGGTGAAAGCTACTTCTGAGGACTTAGCAGACTGCTACCCACTCCCAATAGCCCAAGGGCGACCTCCTAGAGAGTAAGAACCCTGCTCTAAGCACACTTGCAGAGACTTCAATCCAATGACCGGCGCTCAGTGCCCGGAAGGATTCTCCGACACCAGCGCCCAGAGATAGGCTGACATAGGACGGCCGACTACCCGCAACTCCTGCAAGCACATACCGCTTCTCTCCTGTCACCAACTTGAAGTCCCCAAGACATACGTTCCAGTGGTCCCGGGGCTGAAGGCCCTACACACCTACCTACCTACCTCCCTACACACGCACCCACGCACACACTTCCTACCCTCCGCACTTCCAACTTCCTAGCCACAAACCCAACTCGACGAAAGCTCAGGCAGGGTCAGGGGTCGAGCTCTGCTTCCAGGCACAACCCTTCGCAACCTACTCAAACTCTAGTCGCCCCAGCCCGAGGCGGGCAGAACTAGACGCACCACAGCGTGGGCGACTTGGGGTGCATCCACAGCGGGGGAGGGGAGCCCCCTGACCTGGGCCCACTCCACCACAGAGTCCAGCTCCGGAGGCCGAAGGTCGGCGAAGGAGCGGAAGGGAGCACCCACTCCCGGGGTCCCTGCTGGGGACGAGACCGAGCCCCGAGCGGCGGCGGAGATCCACCCCTCCCTCGCGGAGCGCTCTCGCCCTCGCCCGGCCCGGGGGAAGGGGACCCGACGGCCACTGAGTCGGGAACGCCAGCGGGCCGCCCGCCGCGCCTCGCCCGGCGCCTAGGGCCCCAGTGAGTTCCGCTCGGCGCGTCCTGGCCGCGGCCTCCAGCCCCTCGCAGGCGATCGGGGCAGACAAAGCCAGCGCCGCCCGCAGGGCCGCCCTCCGGCAGGCGGGGAGGCAGTCGGAGGGCCGAGCAGGAACCGGGGGGGCAGGCCGGTCCCCGAGGGCGCTGGGGGGTGGAGGAGACAGGCTTCAGACAATGCGAGGGGCAGGGCCCGGCGCCCCGGCCGGCTCCGCGCTACTCACCCGGCTCGGCGGCGGCGGCGGCGGCGGCGGCGGCGCAGCCCGGTCGGCCGAGGAAGTTAGAGCAAGTTCGGCGGCGCGGGGCGGGAGGGCGCGACTCGGAGTCCGAGCGGCGGGGGCGGGGCGCGGAGGGGCGGGACCGGGGGCGCGGCGCCGGCGGCCGCGGAGGAAGGGGCGCCGCTTCCCTGCGCCGCCGGTGCGCCCTGCGCTGGGCCCGCCCCGAGCCCCGCCCCTCCCCGCCCCGAGCCCCGAGCCCCGCCCCCCGCCCCGAGCCCCGCCCGAGCCCCGAGCCCGCCCCGCCCCGAGCCCCGCCCGCCGGGCGCCAGGGGCGCGAGCGCTCGCCGGCCCGCCCCTTTGTCCCACTCTGGGCGGCGCCGGCGGCTGCGGCCGCCCTGCCCTGGCCCCCCGGGTGGGTGCGCGCAGAGCAGATGGGGTCTCCACCTCCCGCAGGCACTAGTGGCCGCCGCCGGCGTTCGGCGTAGGTGTGCGGTGCTAACGCTGGTCCTCCGGCCTGGCCCCCGACCCAGCCCGAGCCCAGAAGAGAGAAGCGCCAGCTGAGAGAGGCCGCATCTCCTGGGGTGCACGGGGTGACTGGGTAGAGGTGGGCGAAGGTATTAGGAACATGGCTGTTTCTAAGATGGAGGGTGTTCCTGCCCAGCCTTGGAAACTGGAGGTGGGGGTAGTCTTCAAGAGAGGGGTAGTAAATTAAGATTTTTTGTTTCTTTGCAAACGGAACGGGTAGGACTCGCTCCTTCCAGTCTTGGTGCTAAAAATAACAAGCTTACTTTGGATCGCCTGCTGAGATTTGTTCCTCACTTTTATCATGAGGGAATGGCTGAGATGGTTTTCGGTGGTGTGGGGAAGACCGAAGTTCAGGCAGGTGTTTAGGGTATGACACCGATGGTGTGGTTCCAGCCTGCCCATCTGCAAAGTGAGGCACAGGCACATTGCCGAGGGTCAGGGAGTCTGCCCTTCTGAACAATATAAAATAGGAATTGATTAAAGCTTAGCTGACAGAGCCGGGCGTGGTGGCGCACGCTTGTAATCCCAGTACTTGGGAAGCTAAAATAGGAGTAGGTTCGAGCCTCAGCAAGTAGTGAGACTCTCATCAACCTAGTGAGACCCTGTTTCCAAAATACGAAATAAAATCGGGCTGGGAGTGTAGCTCGAAGGTAGAATGCCTCTGGGTTCAATCCCCAGTACCACACACACACACACACAAAACTAGCCAATAGGCACACTGGCAACACACCTGTGTTGCCAGATACTTGGGAGGCCAGGACAGGAAGATCCCAGGTTTGTGGCCTTCAGCGATTTAGATGCTGTTTCAAAATTGTTTGGGGGTTTTGGGGGTTGTTTGGTTTTGGTTTTGGTACTGGAGATGGATTGAACCCCAGCCCAATTTTTATTTCTTATTTGGAAACAGGGTCTCACTAGGTTGCTGAGAGCCTCACTTAATTGCCGAGGCTGGCTTTGAACCTGCGATCCTCCTATCTCAGCCTACCAAATACTGGGATTTCAAGCGTGCACCACCACACCCAGCTTCTGTTTCACCCAGCTTTCTGTTTTTTATTAAAAATTTAAAAAAATGGCTGGAAGTGTAGCTCAGAAGCAGAATGCCCCTAGGTTCAGTCACATACATACACACACACACACACACACACAGGCTAGGGATGTAGCTAAGTAGTGGAGTGCTTGACTAGCATGTGTGAAGACCTAGGTTCAGTCCCCAGTACTGAAAAACAAACTGGGCTGAGACTTAGTTGTACCACATTTTCATACAAGCAACAAAACAGGTTAAGTCTAATGTAAAGATAAAATCTTGGGCTGAGGTGTAATTCAGTGTTGCGTGCTTGCTTAGCATGTATGAGGCCCCAGATTTGATCTCCAGCATCACAAAAAAGGGAGAGAGAGAGAGAATCTTGAAATGCAAACTGTTCAGTCCCTTCCAGTTGTTGATTTATTAAGGGGATGCAACCTGTCTCTGTCACACCCCAGGCAGCTTAGGGACCTGCCTGGGAACCTGTCATTCAGTCATTTTCTGCAGACAGCAAGTGCCTGATTGTACACCAGGCCCTGTTTCCATGCTGGGCGTGCAGCGGATAAAGCCTCTTGCTCGGTACAGTTTAGTGGGAGCAACGAATAAAATAATTGCAAGTTGAAGAACATGGTAGGACAAAAACAAGGAACTGGGATAGAAAATAAGAGTTACTTTAGATGATACAATGAATTGGAGAAAAGGTCTTTGAGGAGGTGATGTTGAAATTGAAGTCAAACTGGGCATGGTGGCACACACCTGTAATCTCAATACTTGGGAGACTGAGACAGGAGGATCACAGGTTCAAGGCCAGACTCAGCAATTTAGGGACCTCAGCAGCTTAGCAAAACCCTGTTTCAAACTAAAAAGGGATGGGAGTGTAGGTCAGAGGTTGAATGCCCCTAAATTCAATCCCCAGCACCAAAAAAGGAAGAGAAGGGGAAGGGGAAGGGGGAGAAAGCAAAGGAAAGTAACAGCCTGGGCATAGTGTCTCATGCCTGTAATCCCAGTATTTAGGAGGCTGAGACAGGAAGATCGATCACAGGTTTGAGGAGAGTCTCAGCAAATAGTGAGACTCTCATCAACCTAGTGAGACCGTATTTCAAAATAAAAAAAAAAAATAGGACTGGGGATGTAGCTCTGAGGTAGATTGCCCCAGGGTTCAATCCCCAGCACCAGAAGGAGAGAGAGAGAGAGAGAGAAAATGGAAGTTAAAAAAAAAAATGAAGAGTTAGCTTTTTTTTTTTTTTTTTCTTTTTTGGTACATTCTACCTCTGAGCTACACTCCCAGCCCAATTTTATTTTTATTTTGAAACAGGATCTCACTAGGTTGATGAGAGTCTCACTACTTGCTGAAGCTATCCTCCTGTCTCAGCCTCCCAAGTACTGGGATTACAACTGTGCACCACCACACCCAGCTAAGAGTTATATTTGTGAACGAGTTGGGCAGACATCGCACGTTGAGAGCAATAGGTACCAAAGCCCTGAAAAGAGTAAGCTCTGGATGGGTCAATGGGCTGAAAGAAAATCAGTGTGGCTAGAGTATGAAGCCCAGGAAAGAGGCCCAGGATGAAACCAGAGGTGGGTGGAGGCCCCAGGCATACAGGGCCTGTGGGCTGGGTCCAGAAATGGAGTTTTTGTTAATCCATTGAAGAGTTTTATGCAGAAGACTAACATGTTCTGATTTACTACTCTGAGAAGCATAAATGAGTGGGTGTCAGGCAAAAGCAAGGAGCCAATTAAACTGTTACTTCAGTACAGGATGGTGGTTTGAACCAAAGCAGTAGCCTTGCTAAGATCAGAAGTTGAGAGATGCTATTTTGGACTTAATAGGCCACATTGATAGGACAGGCATGGGAGGAGGATGTGGAAAAATCAAAGGTAATTTTCAAGTTTACTCCAGTGAGTGGGTAGACAGTGCCTTGTTTATTAGATAGGCTGACCTAGAGGAAAGCGATCACATCTCAGGAGGAGCATCAAGAATTCTGGTTTTATACCAGGTATGGTGGTGCACACCCATAATCTCTACTTGGAAGGCTGAGACAGGAGGATCAGTTTCCAGGCCAGCCTTAGCAACTTGGTAAAACTCTCAGCAACTTAGCAAGACCCTGTTTCAAAATAAAAAATAAGTGCTGGGGGTATGGCTCAGAGGTAAGAATGGGTTCAATCCCCAGTACCTTAAAAAAATGATAATAATCTTGGTTTTAGCCACATTGAATTTAAGATGCCTGTCAGAGATACATTGAGTTGTCCAGTATTTAGTGTTTCAGAAGATGGGCCAGGTGGGGCATCGTGGTACACACTCCTAATCCCAGTATTTGAGAGATAGATAGGAGAATTCTATGTTCTAGGACAGCCTCAGCAATTTAGCAAGGCCCTTCACAATCTAGTGAGACCCTGTTTCAAAACAAAAAATTTAAAAAGGGCCAGGGGTGTGGCTAGAAGTAGAATGCCCCTGGGTTCAGTTCCCAGTACCAAAAAAAAAAAAAAAAAAAAACAAAGAAAAGAAAAAAAGGTGGGCCAGACTGGAGATGAGGCTTTGGTAGGTATCAGCTCAAAGATAGCAAAGCCCTTGGAACTTTACTGCAGAGGACACCTAGGGGGAAAAAGGAGTAGATGCAGAAAAGGAGAGGGTTCAGGAGGGACCCAGAGAGAGGAGTCAGAGCAGGAAAGAAGACTGAAAAAGAGGCTGAGGTGGCAGGAGGAGGGTCAGGGAATAAGAAACTGAGAAAGGAAAGTGTTTCCAGAAAGAAATCATTTGCTATTTTAGATGCTGCTTAGAAATGTAAGATGAGGACAGAAAAGGGTCCATTGTTTGGCAACAAGAAGTCATTGGTAGCCAGAGCGGTGGCACAGGCCTGTAATCCCAGTACTTGGGAGTCTGAGGCAAGACTTAAAGCCAGCCTCAGC
Organism: Graphiurus murinus; assembly: GCA_004027655.1. Lineage (NCBI taxonomy): Eukaryota > Metazoa > Chordata > Mammalia > Rodentia > Gliridae > Graphiurus > Graphiurus murinus. The sequence continues at coordinate 21,573 of PVLC010003599.1, forward strand.
AACTTAGTGAGACCCTCAGTAATTTAGTGAGCGCTTTTCAAAATAAAAAAAGGGCTGGGGATGTAGCTCGATTGTAGAATGCCCCTAGGTTCAATCCCCAGCACCAAAAAAAAAAAAGAAAAAAAAGTTTAAAGAAAAAAAAGAAAGAAACAAAGAAAGTCATTGGTGACCAGGCTAAGGGCAATGTTCTTGGAGGTATGGGGTGGAAGCTGCACCATGGTAGAACTACTATATCCAGACAGCCTCACAGGGAACAGAACTGGGAGGGAATCTAGAAAGGGATGTGGGCGCAGAGGAGGCAGCTTTGATGGAGATGGCTAGATGGCCCTAATAGCCATTCTTTCCTTTTTCCCTTCATAAGAGAATTTCCAATTCTATCTGACCACATGGCCTCCAAGAATAAAAGGCAAATTTCTCCACCTCCCCTGTAGCTACCTACAGTAGTCATGTGACTCGGTTCTAGCCAATAGAAAATGGAGGTGGCCATGTACAAACTCTAAATTGGCTTTAAACTGGGTGTGGTGGCCCACACTTGTAACCCCAGTACTTGGGAAGCTGAGACAGAGGATTGCAGGTTCGAAACCAGCCTCAGCTACTGACTGAGGCCCTCCTCAACTTAGTAAACCGTTTCAAAACAAATAATAAAAAATAGGGCTGGGAGTGTAGCCTGGAGGCAGAATGCCTCTAGATTCAACCCCCAGTGCCGCAAATAAATAAATAAATAAATAAATAAATAAATAAATAAATAAATAAATAAATAAATAAATAAGCAAGCAAGCCTTAAAGGAAATAAATGTGCTTTTTCTCAGCCATTACTCCTTCCTCCTCCCTGGAATATGTGGATACACAGCTGGAGCCCCAGCAGCCATATGGAATCTGTAGTGGAAGCCACGTTGAGGATGTTAGTAGAATGAGTTAGAATAAATGTAGGTTCCTGATATTTAGGAAGTTGCTACACCTAGTCTGAGCTACCTACCTATACCTACTTAGTACCTTTTTTTTTTTCTTTTTTTGGTGATCCGGGGATTGAACCTGGGGTGCTCTACCTCTGAGATACATTCCCAGTCTTATTTTATTTTTAAATAGGGTCTCACTAAGTTGCCAGGGGAGGGAGGGGGGGTCTCGATAAATTGCTGAGGCTGGCCTTAAACCTGTGTGCAATCCCCCTGTCTCAGCCTCCCAAATACTGAGACTACAGGCATGTGTCACCATACCCATCCTTTTTATTTGGAGACAGAATATCCCTAAATAGCCAAGGCTGGCTTCCAGCTTAGAATCCTTCTGCCTCAACCTCCCAAGTAGCTAGAATTATAGGTGTGCACTACCACTCCTGGCTCCCAGTGACTTTATATATGAGAGAAAGAAAGAAATTTGTCTTGTTTAATCTTCTCTTTTCTGGTGCCTGTGACCACATCTAATTGAAACTTTTATTAGATGACAGAGGGGTTTATTAAAATATAGGACATATTAGAGCAGTTTTGCACAGTGATGGGAACGGTTCAGGAGAGAAGGAAGGAGCAATGAATCTAAAGAGCAGGTGAAGGGAGACAGGTCATGGGCAGTAATGAAAGTCACCTGTGATGGAGGGACACCTCCACCATTAGAAGGAGAGGGTGTGAAGCCGGGTGTGGTGGTGCATGCTTATAATCCCAGTACTTAGGAGACTGAGACCGGAGGATCCAGGTTCGCGACCAGCCTCAGCTACTTAGTAAGGCCCTCTGCAACTTAGTGAGACCTTGTTTCAAAAATAAAGAATAAAAAATAGGGGTGGGGATGTAGATCGTAGGTAGAATGCCCCTGAGTTCAATCCCCAGTACCATGGGGGAAAAAAAAATAGGACTGGGGGTGTAGCTCAGAGGTAGAAAGAAGGAAGAGAGGGTATGGAGAATGAGATGTTTCCAGTGCAGGGAAGGTGATCATTTGATCACATGATAGTTGGTCACATGATAATTTCTGCCTAGTCCTGGGTGGGAAGAAGGTCATGAGTTCAGAGCAAGGAGAAAAAAGAGGAAGAAGCCAATTTGTGAACCATGGACTGGACAGTGCTAGAGGTCCTGTTAGTCTGAGCAGATTCTAGGAGACATTGCCTTTCTGGACCAGTTGACCGCACCACTGCAGGATGTCAAGAGGGTGGGGGGGAATGCCCACAAAGCTAGCATGTCACCCACCCCACCCCACAGCAGGCCTCACCTCACTGGTCGGTTGCCTCTGACACTCCCCTACCTTTCCCAGCTGCACCGGGAGACACCAGGCTTTCCCACTCTGACAGCAACATGGGGTGGCTTCTGAGAGCATCAGAGATACTCCATGCAGAACAGGTCTGTTTTATTTTCCTTTATTAAAAAATAAAAAGAATTAGGATACAGACATCCCCCATTCATAAAGGGGTTGTATTGTAACCAGTAATTTACTTTGCAGGCTGGCTGCACAAACTGTAATTGCCAAGAACCTATCTGAATTATAGAGATTACAAGCCTGGGGTATGGATTGTGGGAACAAGAAACAGCAAAGGAAGAAGGAAAGCAAAGAAACTGAGAGTTTCTTCTCTTTTCTCTGGACCCAAAGCTACTATAAATAAAATTTTGAATGGAAGATCTTGGTCTCCGTCTTCCTCCATAGTCCTGTGTCCTGAAGCTGCTCTTGCCCATCCTGGGTCCCACTCTGCCAACAACCGTGTGTGTGCAGGCAAGGGACAGGCTCAGGAGACCTTGAAGAGAAGAGTGATTTGGTGATTAGCTCTCCTAATTCATAGCTTCTTCATCCTGAGCAAACCAGGTTACATCTATGAGCCCTAGCATTCTTACCTGTGAAGCTGCACGTTCACAGTAAGGCCCACTTTACACAATCATAGTACAAAATCACCAGGGCTAAGGGTGTAAGTCAGTGGTAGGGCACTTGCCCATACACAATGCCCTGGATTTGATCCTTGGCACTACAAATTAAATAAATAAAATAAAATGATGAAAAACATTAGGTAAACTATAAAGAACTCTGCTACCTGGGAATGATGCCTTATTTGGGCCAGGCTACCAAGGCTCTTCATAATAATTAAAACATTTTTGTTGGAAACAAGAGGACCTTACTTAGACCAGTTTAGGCAAATCGGAAGGATTACTGGAAGGATATTCAAATCACTCCCAGAATTGAAAGAAGAACTTGAAACCAGAGTTACCCTAGAAACACAGGACTGATTCTGGGGGCTTCCCAGACCAGTATCCCCTGCCTCTGTCTCTCCTAGTTCTCAGAGTTTGCCACATCAGGAATGTGACTGACTCTACATTCTAGGTTGAAATAAGCAAATTCCAAGAAAGGATTCTAACTGGTCTAATTCTGGTCACATGCCTACTTCTGGACCAATCACGTTGGTAAGGGAGATTAGATACATAGTTAGACCAGGCCTGGGTCACATGCCCATGTCTGTGGTCAGCAGCTCCAGACCCATGCCCATAGAAGGGGTGGTGTGTGCAGAAGCACCATGATTCCCAGCAGAGTCTTGTACAGCAAGCATAGGCAGCCACTGAAAGGCTTGCGGCACAATAATGACATCATCATGTTTGCACTTTTAGAAGATCTCTGAGGCTGCAGTGGGAAGAGCAGTTTGGAAGGAGCAAGATTAAAGAAAAATGATTACAAAGGAAACCAATTCGGTGAATCAGGAAGAAGATGAGGAGGAAATGGAGAGAGATGGACAGAGTTACGATACCCCTGGGAAGTAGAAGTAAGGGTGACAAGCTGGGTGAGGAAATGACGAATGAGGAGACATCATGTTCCGGCAGCATGGACAGTGGTGTGTTCTCTGAGACAAGGTACCCAAGGTCCTGTGTATGTGTATGTTTGATGAGAGCTAATGGCTTAGATCTCTTCCATTTGGAGTGCTCAGGGCAGAAGCAGAAGGTCCAATTTGATCGACTGTGTCCAGGAAAGACATCTAAGCAGAGGTATCAATTTGGGAGTTTCAGATCAATTCGGAATTGTGTTAAGTTCTTAAAACAGTGACCCAACTATGTGCCTTAACCAAATGGGTTTTGTTTCTGTTGGTTGTTGAGGTCTTAGCTGGGCCCGGCTAGACCTCACCTCTAGATGGTGCCTGGCAGTGTGCCAGGAGCAGCTGCAGGTGGTAACATCCTAGGGCTGCCCCACGCTAGAGCGCATGCACCAGCACGCCCGGCTCGTGGCCTGCCCAGGTGAGAGCTGTATGTGGGCACCTCGTGGCTCAAGCCCTGCTCGGCTTTAAGAGCCTCCACCTCCTGCGGGAGAGAGAGGTTGTTGGTTGCTGGAGGCGTAGGTTGTTGGATGGAGGTTGGACGACTACTATTGTGAGGAACAGTTACGGAGAACGAGAGTGGGGTGAGAGAAGCAATTGCGGTTAGAGAGACAGTTACTGTCAGGGTTAAGAGAATGGTTACTATTACTGCTTGGGTAGCATCCTCGATCCCAGAGAGAGAGAGAGAGAAAAAGGAGAGAGAGAGAGAGAGAGAGAGAGAGAGAGAGAGAGAGAGAGAGAGAGAAAATAAAGAGAAGTTTGAGCCAGCAACGTTCAGTTATCATCTTTATTGGGGCCTCACGGTTGAGGGTCCAGCCCGGGGCCCCGATAGTTGGTTACTGTAGTTGTTGGGAAAAGCTCTAATATGACACAATGAGTCTAAAGTAAGCAGAGCAGGGCTGATCAGCATCTCCCCAATCTCACTCAGGTCGCAGGTCCAATCGGCTGTTCTGTTCTGGCTGTCCTCCTCACTAGGCAGCTTTCATCCTCAGAGTCAGCTCATGACCATACAATGGCTGCTCCAGCTCCAGCTTCTCACTTGCCTTCCACATGGGAAGAGAAAGGAACAAAAAAGATGAAAGAGCTGCCACTGTCTTAGGAAAATAAGTTTCCCAGAAAGCCCCATAGGCTGCTGCTTATGCTTCATTGGCCAGGTCTGGTCATGTGGCAAACCCTAGCTCCAAGGGAGGCTGGGAAATGCAGTTTTAAGAAAAGTTGGTGGAAGCCAGGCGGGGTGGTGCAGGTTTATAATCCCAGTACTTGGGAGGCTGAGACTAGAGGATCAGGGTTTGCAGCCAGCCTCAGCTATTAGCGAGCCTCTCCATAACTTAGTGAGACCCTGTTTCAAAATAAAGAATAAAAAAAAAATAGGACTGGGGGTGTAGCTCGGAGGTAAAATGCTCCGGGGGTTCAATCCCCAGTACAGGGAAAAAAAAGTTGGTGGAAGCCAGGTGTGGTGATGCACACTAGTAATTCCAGTACTTGGAGACTGAGACAGGAGGATCGCAAGTTCGAGGCCAGCCTCAGCAATTTAGCAAGATCCTGTTTAAAAAAAAAAAAAAAAAAAAAAAAAGCTCACAGGTAAAATGCCACTGAGTTCAATTCTCAAAAAAAAAAAAAAAAAAAAAAAAAGTCACTGAGGCTAGGAATGTAACTCAGTGGCAGAGCACTTACCTGGCATGCAGGAGGCCCTGGGTTCTGTTCCCAGCACTGCAAAACATGAAATTAAAAAGCAATAAAGAGTTAGAGTCTACATCCTATTTGGCTGAAAGAAGAATGGGTATCGTGGAAGCAGTCTATGGATGATAATTAAAATCATAGGAGTAGAGAAGATTATCCTGGGACTCAGAGGTAAGGAGGAAAGACTAAGGATAGAATCCTGATGACACAAATTTTAGGAAAATCAGACAGAGAAAGAAGAGAGGTACCAAAAAAAACAGAAAGAATGGCTGGTGAGGTAGGAAGAGCCAGGAGGATGGTGCACGTGGAAGGAGAGTGGCCCAGTGGCCAGTTTGAGGATGGATCATTTCATCGATGAGTGACAGGACTTGGGGTACAGGCAATGACAATGAGACAGGTGTTAACATCTTTGGTAGAACTTTCACTCCAAGATTAGCTTTTTTGTTTTGTTTTGTGGTATTGGAGATTGAACCCAGGAGTATTCTACCTCTGAGCTACACCCCCAGCCCTATTTTATTCTTTTTTTTGAAACAGGGTCTCACGAAGTTATGGAGGGTCTCACTAAGTAGCTGAGGATGACTATGAAACTGTGATTCTCCTGTCTTAGCCTCCCAAGTACTGGGATTACAAGCCTGCAGCACCACGCTCAGCTAAGATTAGTGTTGTTTGTTTTGTTTTTGGCAGTACTGGGG
>PVLC010003599.1:27807-70307 GCA_004027655.1 Graphiurus murinus
CGGTACTGGGGGTTGAACTCCGGGGCATTCTACCTCCGAGCTATACCCCCAGCCCTATTTTTTATTCCTTATTTTGAAACCGGGTCTCACTAAGTTGCGGAGTGCCTCACTTAGGTAGCTGAGGCTGGCCGCGAACCCGGATCCTCCGGTCTCAGCCTCCCGAATGCTGGGATTACAAGCATGCGCCACCACGCCCGGCAGTACTGGGGATTTAATCAAGTGGTATCCTACCAATGAGCTATACCCCCAGTCTTCTTTTTTTTTTGGCACTGGGGATTAAATCCAGGGGCATTCCACCTCCCAGCTACACCCCTAGCCCTATTTTGTTTCTATTTTGAAACAAGGTCTCACTAGATTGATGAGTATCTCACTGCTTGCTGATGCTGTCCTTGAACCTATGATCCACCTGTTTCAGGCTCCCAAATACTGGGACCACAGGTGTGTGCCACCACACCTGGCTACCCCTAGTCCTTTTTTTTTTTCAGTACTGGGAATTGAACCCAGGGGAATTCTACCTCCGAGCTCCACCCCAGTCCTATTTTTAATTCTTTATTTTGAAACAGGGTCTCACTAAGTTACAGAGGGTCTCACTAAGTAGCTGAGGCTGGCTGGGAACCCGGATCCTCCTGTCTCAGCCTACCAAGTACTGGGATTACAAGCATGTACCACCACACCCTGCTGCCCAGTCCTTTTTTTTTTTGTGGTACTGGGGATTGAACTCAGGGGCATTCTACCTCCGAGCTATACTCCCAGCCCTATTTTTTATTTTTTATTTTGAAACAGGGTCTCACTAAGTTGCAGAGTGCCTCACTAGATAGCTAAGGCTGGCCACGAACAAGGATCCTCTGGTCTCAGCCTCCCATATGCTGGGATTACAAGGGTGCGCCACCACGCCCAGCTCCTCCCCAGTCCTTTTTAAAAAACTATTTTTAATTCTGAGATAGGACTTGCTAAGTTGCCAGGCTGGCTTTGAACTTGTGATACTCCTACCTTAGCCTCCTGAGTAACTGGGATTATAGGCCTGCACACCACCACCCCCACCAGAATGACCTATTTTAAAGGATCTGCAAACATCCAAGCACCTCTTCTTCCTAATAGCACCTGCATCCTAAGCCCTGTGACTTATGTCCTAGCTGGTACCCCCTACAAGACAGGACTGGGATTTGTGATATGAGACCATGTGTGAACACAAGCTGCAGGAGCACTCTTCAGTGATAGAGTTAATGCTGTTAGGAAAGGGTGATGAAAAGCAGTCCATCTTCTCGCTGTTGTTCCACACATAAACTGGAGGTAGGGGAAAGGACAAGGTTGTTGGGTAGTGACCTCCCAGCATCCTACCAACCCTGACTACTGACTCAACTGGGTATAATTACTCCATATGAGAGAAGATGATTTTGTCAAAGAAAGAAAGACCAGATGTGGCCAGGTAAGACCTCAGAAGAGAGAGTATGTCATGGAGTCAAGATAAAAGACCTAGCTGGGCATAGTGGTGCACGCCTGTGATTCCAGTACTTGGGACACTGAGACAGGAGGATCACAGGTTTGCGGCCCACCTCAGCTACTTAGTGAGGCCCTCTGCAACTTAGTGACACCCTGTTTCAAAAATAAAGAATAAAAAATAGGACCAGGGGTGTAACTCAGAGGTAGAGATTCAGACGTAGAATGCCCCTGGGTTCAATCCCCAGTAACACACACACACACACACACACACACACACACACACACACACACACACACACAGAGTAAAGACCCGAGAGTCAGACTGCCCAGTTCAAACCCTGACTCTGCCCCTGAAAGCTGTATCCTCTCAGGATGAGAATTGCTTGGATGAGAGTTGCTTCTCAGAGATCCAAGGGATATGCACAAATGCGAAAGCCACTTGACAGTGTAGAGTGTCACATCTGGAATAATCTCCTGTGAACTGCTCACTTCTCGAGGCTCTGAGTTAGTGAACTAAGTATGGAAAGGCAACCCAGAGGGAGTCGCCCATCCTGCAGGCAGTAGACCTGGGACTGTCAGCTTCATGCCCAGACCTGAGTCCTCTATTTGTCTCTATCCTGCTCCCAGGGTTTTGAGGATCACCTAAGGCCCTGGGACCTCCAGAGTGCAGATGCTGCCAGGAGAGGCCCAGAAAGATCGCCCTGCCTCTGCCCCTGGAAGTGGGGTAAAGAAACACACTTGGACTCATCGAAGCAGAGCAGAGCACGGGTGGGTGATGCCGGTATCACAGGTACCTCTTTCTGTCCCTTTCACAACTTTGGGGGCTTTTAGCTGATCCCAGGGGAGAATCTGCTTGTCCTTGGGGAGCGGTAAATGGCAGGTGCTGCACGTGCACACACTGCCACCTAGGGGCAGTCAGCTGAATAGTTGTTGAGTTTATCAAGCCACTCTGTGTGTGTGTGTGTGTGTGTGTGTGTGTGTGTGTGTGTGTGAGAGAGAGAGAGAGAGAGAGAGAGATCCTCCCAGAAGCTCTCCTCCTGCCTCTCCCTTCCTACTTACCCACTCAGGACCACACAGTGGGCACCCAGCTACTCCACGACCTTCTTTGCTATACCCTGCTCCCACTCCCTATAGTAGTTACTAGTCTTCCCAAACTCTGGCTAAGAACCTCCACCCCATCTTCATGGGCTCTCTGCAGTCTCAGCCATTTCTGCATTCCTGTGTCTTTAGATAACTTCTCTTCACTCGAACTACTCTCTCCAGACATCCTGACCCTAGAACAAAAGTCTGACCTGATCAGTCTTCCTCCCTGAAACTCTTAGCCTATTCCACAGAACACCAGCCCTTCCAGTGTTCTACAGAGGCTGACCAGGCAGACCCCGGAATGGACTGCTACAACCACATTCTAACCGCAGGCCTCCCTTACCCTTGGTGGCCTAGTCTGTCACCTCCATGTGGTGGCCACACAGGCAGGACCTAGGGTGGGAATTTGATCACTCACTGGAATTGCCCCTGGCAGATGGAAGCAACTGGCCCAAGGCTTGGCCCCACCCCTACCTGCTCGATGGTAAAGGGGGGACAGCTACAGCCACTTAGTATGATGGGAGGGAGTCCAAAGTCTCCTTGACTCATTTCCTGGCAACTGATGGATCATCCCAGCCCGGAACTGCCGTAGGACCACTGGTGGCCTCCCAGTTCCGTTTTTCTCCACCCAGCCCTGCTTCCCTCCCTTCCTGCACACACACTGCTGGGTCTCCTTCTGCTTCCTGTGTACTTGGCCCTGCACATGCTGATACTTTGGCTCAGAACACCTTTTGCCTATCCCCTCTGCCTGTGTGAGGCCAGGAATAGAGAAAGCCATCCTCAGCAAGACCCTTAGGAGAGCAGGCCTGGCAGGGTCAGGATCTATGTCACCCACTCCCAGCGGTGCTCTATTACTGGTGTCTGTTTCCACGGCTCCAACGGCTTGTGACCAGCCCCCTCAGGGCTCATGTCAGACCTGAGAATCTTGGTTTCTGCCCCCTGCCCCTTTCTTTCTTTTTTTTTTTTTTTTTTTTGCGGTACTAGGGGTTGAACTCAGGGGCATTCTACCTCCGAGCTATACCCCCAGCCCTATTTTTTATTCTTTATTTTGAAACCGAGTCTCACTAAGTTGCAGAGTGTCTCACTAGGTAGCTGAGGCTGGCTGCGAATCTGGATCCTCAGGTCTCAGCCTCCTGAATGCTGGCATTACAAGCGTGCGCCACCACGCCCAGCTCCCCTGCCCCTTTCTAAGAGGCTCATTCAGACACATAAGAAATGAGTAGCTGCTTGCTCCAGGCAGCTGGCAACATTTGCATCTTTTCTTGGGCACAACGTTTATGCAGATCTTGAAAGTTTCTGGCTAGTGCTTGAGGGCCCAATGGAGGGTCCAGGTTCCACCCCTGGTCTGACCCTGGGCCTGGGATGGGGAGTTTGTGGTGCAGAACTGGAGTCTGCATGAGGTGTGGCATGACCAATTCCCTCAGGTCCCCAGAAGAGGGCAGTGGTGAGCGACACATGGGCGTACAACTATCCCACCTGCTGCTGGAACTGCTGAAGGCAAATAATAAAGTGACTTTAGATCCTCATACTATTATTTGTAAGCATATTATGTGTGTAATTTATAATCAATCAAGTGTTGTAATGATTATGTTATTATTTTTCAATTTTTAATGGTGTTTGAAACCTGAGACTGGGTCATTAGAATTGGAAAGAATATCATTGTCTACATTTAATATTTAAATGTTCAGGGAAAATCTATTCTGTTAAAATCATAAGAATTTGATTTATTAACTATAGAGGTAGAATATGACTACGGGAATGTTTGCCATTTCAATCTTCTTTCATCAGATATTAGACAGGATATGGAGTTGGATAGGTCTCTGTGTGCAGAGCCTCTTGGGCACTAAGTAGTAGCTGTAGGGGACCCTGGAGGTCCTGGGAGCAGTCGAGGGAGCAGGGCCTGTGCTGTCTGTGCACCAAGGGTGAGAGGGTGTCTGTCCTTTGATCTGTCCCATAGCCCATCTGGGACCAGTGGAAGGGGCTGCCCTCCTGCACTGGGGTGAGGGCTCCCTGCTGGTGGCCTCTCCGCCCCCACCCCCACAGGCCTAAAGTTTGCCTCACGGTCTTCATGAGTCATAAAGGATGGGGAGGAGATGAGACTCAGATAAGGACAGCTTGGCCTCTCGCTGGCTGAGTCTTCAAAGTCTTCTCGCTTCAAAGGGCGAGCAGCACTGTCAGCCCGCCTGCCTGAGCAGCTGGCTGCGCCTACGTCTGCAAGCCATACTTCCAGTCCCTCCTGGCCGCCTCCTCACTCTCTGTGTGAGCCATGCTGGGGCAAGAGCCTGGCAGCCAAATGGGCCTCCTCCCTCTAAGCAAGCCTGGCCCAGTCAGGAGGGGCTCAGGGAGGCCCGGGCCGGCTGGGTCTACTGGCTCAGAAAGATTGACACTTATCCAAATTTGTGTTCTTTTCCAGGCTCTTGCCCACGCAGGCCTGAGGGACTTCCCAGGCTCCTCGAATTGTATGGATTTTCTGCAGATGAACGTGGCAGCTAGGTGCGGCAATACGTGCCTATAATCCCAGTACTTAGGAGGCTGAGACGGGAGGATTGCAGGTTTAAGGCCAGCTTCAGCAACTTAGCAAGACCCTGTTTCAGAATAAAGGGTTGAGGTATAGCTTGGAGGTAGAATGCCTCTGGGTTCAATCCCCAATATCACAAAAAGAAAAGGGGGACCTGAGTTTCACAACACATGTCTCTGTAACCCTCTCTGTGGGGGTGAAGGACCTACAAATTTCTTGTCAGTGAACCATCCAGGAAAGTTTACAAAGCACATGGTACTGCGCTATTTTTATAACTTTGTTTGAAATGTTGGGTTAGTTAGTACATTCACATGGAATTAATTATAAAGGTTCAAAGGTATTAAATGAGACATTCTCCTCCCACCTATGTCTCCAACCACTATTACTCTATTCCTAGAGGCAAATGCCATTACCAGGTTTGTGTGTAGTTTCCATACATATGTTAGGGAGGGCAGACACTGCTGGTTTTCCCCCAAACCTATTCTTTTTTTTTTTTTTTTGCGGTACTGGGGATTGAACTCAGGGGCATTCTACCTCCGAGCTACACCCCCAGCCCTATTTTTTATTCTTTATTTTGAAACGGGGTCTGACTAAGTTGCGAAGTGCCTCACTAGGTAGCTGAGGCTGGCCGCGAACCCGGATCCTCTGGTCTCAGCCTCCCGAATGCTGGGATTACAAGCGTGCGCCACCACGCCCGGCTCCTTTTTTTTTTTTTCTCTTTTTTGCAGTACTGGGGATTGAACTCAGGGGCATTCTACTTCCGAGCTATACCCCCAGCCCTATTTTTTATTCTTTATTTTGAAACAGGGTCCCCCTAAGTTGCGGAGTGCCTCACTAGGCAGCTGAGGCTGGCCATGAACCCGGATCCTCTGGTCTCAGCCTCCCAAATGCTGGGATTACAAGTGTATGCCACCACCCCCAGTTCCCATTCTTTGTTTTTTGAGAGGTGATAGTAGCACCAACTTTTAGCTGGATACAAAGCCATTTATGAGAATGAGGACATTTCTGGGGCTGGGAATATAGCTCAAAGCCCTGGGTTCTACCTCCAGTACCACCAAATAAAGAAAGACTACATTTCCCAGTCACTCTTGTGAATAAGTACAGGCCTGAGTCTTGGCCAGTGAAATGTGAGCAAAGGTGAGGCGCCATGTTGTGCCTTAAGGGAAAGAAGCACAACCTTGATGCCTCCTCCCCACCAACTCTGGAGAGCTAGTGGGTACCTTCTTGGAACATGAAGGTATCCACCCAGGATGATGGAGTAACAGTGCAGAAGGAGACTGGTCCCTGATCCAGTGGAGTCACCATCCTGCCCTGGATTGCTTATGTACAGACTGGGAAATAAACATCTATCCTGATAGACCCAAATTAACACATATATAGATAGATAGGGACAGATTAAACAGGATTCTCTTTTTTTTTTTTTTTTTTTTTTTTGCAGTACTAGGGATTGAACTCAGGGGGGTTCTACCTCCGATACCCCAGCCCTATTTTTTATTCTTTATTTTGAAACCGGGTCTCACTAAGTTGTGGCGTGCCTCACTAGGTAGCTGAGGTCGGCCGCGAACCCGGATCCTCCGGTCTCAGCCTCCCGAATGCTGGGATTACAAGCATGTGCCACCATGCCCGGCCTTAAACAGGATTCTTTACACCTGGGTTTTTCATTTACCAATATATTTTTACTTGCCAACATATTTTGGTTTGCATTACAAATATATTGGTAAGCTAGTCCCAGATACTCAGGAAGCTGAGGTAGGAGAATTGCTTGAACCCAGGAGTTTGAAGCCAGCGTGGGCAACATAGTGAGGTCCTGTCTCAAACACAAAATGAAACAAAAGCACCAGATAGATTGGTATTTAATATATTATATGCTTATCATGATCGTGCTTGTCAAGACAGATTTTTTTTTCTTCCTTTCTTTCTTTCTCTCTTTTTTTCTGTACTGAGGATTGAATCCAGGGATATTCTATCTAAGGACTACACCTTCAGCCCCATTTATTTATTTATTTATTTATTTATTTATTTATTTATTTATTTATTTATTTATTTATTTTTGGTGGTACTGGAGATTGAATCCAGGGGCATTCTACCTCTGAACTACATCCGAACCCTATTTTTTATTCTTTATTTTGAAACAGGGTCTCACTAAGTTGCGCAGGGCCTCATTATGTTGCCCATGCTGGCCTCAAACTGGTGGTGAGCCACCACACCCGGCTCCCCTTTTATTTTTTACTTTGAAACAGGGTCTCACTAAATTGCTGAGGCTAGCCTCAAACCTGTGATCCTCCTGCCTCAACCTCCCTGTACTCAGAATGCAGGTGTGCACCAAAGTGCTTAGCTCAGTGTCCATATTTATATTAAGATTCAATCTTAATGCTTGTATTACTTAACTTTCAGTTCCTATAACAAAACGCCTGAGAAAAACAACTTTAAAGGAGAAAAGTAGATGAGCATGGTGATGCACACCTGTAATCCCAGTACTTGGGAATCTGAGACAGGAAGATCACAGTTTTGATGCCAGCCTCAACAATTTAGTGAGAAATAAATATCTATCATGCACGGCCATGCCCAGCCTGTCTTTACACGCTTGCCTTCTCAAGAATGTCATGTTGTTGGAGCCGTGCAGTGTGTAGCCTTTCCGCATTGGTTTCTTCACTTAGTAATGCGCATTTCACCGTGTCTTCTCATGGCTTTATAACTCTTTTCTTTTTTATTTTATTTATTATTTTGGTACTGAAGATTGAACTCGAGAGCATTCTACCTTTGAGCTACATCCTTCGCCCCATTTTTAAATTTTTATTTTGAAACAAGGTCTCATTAGATTGATGAGAATCTCACTACTTGCTGAGTCTGTCCTAAAACCTGCAATCCTCCCATCTCAGCCTCCCAAGTACTGGGATTACAAGCACGCACCACCATACCCAGCTAACTCCTTTCTTTTTAATGCTCGATGATATTCCATTGTCTGGATGTACCATAGTTTATTTATTCATTCACCTAGAAGGACATTTTGGTTGCTGCCAAGTTTGGCAATTATGAATCAAGCCACCATGACCATCTGCGTGCAGCTTTTACATGGATATAGGTTTTACCTCCTTGGGGTAAATAGCAAAGACTGCAATCACTGAAACATATGGCAAGAATATGCTCAGTTTTGTAGAAATGTGTCCAACTATCCTCCAAAGTTGGCTGCACTATTTCCCTTCTCACCAGCAATGATTAAGAATTCTTACTGATCCCCATCTTTGGCAGCATTTGGTATTGCCAGAGTTCTAGATTTTGGCCATTCCAATAGGTATTGTTTTAATTTGCATTTTCTTGATGGCGTATGATGTGAAGCATTTTTTTAATTGGTGCATTATAACTATGCATTATAGTGAGGTTCAGAGTGACAAATACATCCATGCACACAGCATTCATTGTGTTTCCCTCCAGGTCCCTCCCTGCTCCCCTCTCCTTATAGATAATATTTAAATTGCCTCAGATAACCTCATGTATGAACAAAGGATTATTTGAATAGTTTCCATCATCAGATCTCCCCCTTCTTCTCTCCACCTCCCTCCCTGGATCCCCTTCTCTCATTCCACTAGTGCCTCCCCTCATTTATCTGAGTTCTTCTTTATTTCCCAGTTTCTCTCTAGCTTCAACATATGAGTGAAAACATATGGCCCTTCACTGTCTGCGACTGGTTTATCTTACTAAGCATAGTATTCTCAAGTTCCATCCATTTTCCTGAAAATGACATAATTGTGTTATTTTGTATAGTTGAAGACAGCTTCTTTGTGTGTATATGCCATAATTTTGTAGTCCATTTGTCTGTTGATGGAAACCTAGGCTGGTTATCATGAATTGTGCTGCTATAAACATGGAAATGCATGTGTCCCTATGGCAATAAGACTTCAATTCCTTTGGGAAGATCCCCAAAAGTGATATGGCTGGGTCATATGGTGGCTCCATTCCCAGTCTTAAGGACTCTCCGTACTGATCTCCATAGGAGCTATACTAATTTGCAATTCCATTAAGTGTATAAGAGTTCCCTTTTCCTATATCCTTGCCAGCATTTATTATTGTTTGACTCTGTGTGTGTGTGTGTGTGTGTGTGTGTGTGTGTGTGTGTGTGTGGTATTGAGGATGGAACCCAGGGGCATTCTACCTCTGAGCTAGAGCCCCAGCCTGAATTATTCTTCTATTTTGAAGCAGGGTGTCACTAAGTTGCAGTGTACTCACTAAATTACTGAGTCTGGCCGCAAACCTATGATCCTCCTGTCTCAGCCTCCCAAGTACAGGAATTATAGGGGTGCACTACCATGCCTGGTTTATCTACTCTTTTGCCAGTACCACGCTGTCTTAATTACTATAACTTGGAATCTAGTATCAGTATTCCAGATTTGATCTTTTTCTTCAATATTGTATTGACTCTTCTGACTCTTTTGCCTCTTCATACAAACTTTATAATCAGCTTGTTGAAGCCCATAAAATAACTTGCCTGGATCTTAATTGGAATCGTATCTCTCTATAGATTGTCAAGAAGAACTGACATCTTAACACCATTGAGTCTTCCTATCCATAATTATGGAATGTCTCTGTTTATTTAGTCCTTCTTTGATTAGAATGTTGTAGTTTTCTACATCTTGTACATATTTTGCTATATTTATACTTAAATATTTCACTCTTTTGGGAGGGTACTAATGTAAATGGTAGTATTTTTATTATAAATATAAATTCATATTATTTGTATAAATTAATGGGTTTCACTGTGACATTTCCATACTGCTTATATTGTGCTTATATCCTTCAGGTATATATCCAGGAGCAGAAGAGTTGGATCATACAGTGGTTCTTTTGTGTGTGTGTGTGTGTGTGTGTGTGTGTGTGTGTGTGTGTGTTACTAGGAATTGTACCCAGGGACATTCTACCTCAGAGCTATAGTCCTAGTCCCTATTTATTTGTTTATTTAATGCACGCATGTGTGTGTGTGTGTGTGTGTGTGTGTGTGTGTGTGTGTATGTGTGTATTACTGAGGATTGAACCCACAGGCATTGTACCTCCAAGCTACACCCTCAGCCCTATTTTATTTTTATTTTGAAACAAGGTCTCACTAGGTTGATGAGAGTCTCACTACTTGCTGTCCTTGAACCTGTGATCCTTGTCTCAGCCTCCCAAGTACTGGGATCACAGGCATATACCACCACAACCTGCATTGTAGTTCTTTTATGAATCCACCTCACCCCAGTCAGAAGGGCTATTACCAAAAGAAGAAAAAACAAACAGCAAATGCTGGTAGTGAGTTTTAGGTCTTTGTTTGTTTTTGCTTATTTTGGTTGGTTTTTGGCACTTAGGGGTTGAACCCAGGAGAGTTCTACCTCTGAGCTACACCCCCAGGTCTTTTATTTTTTATTTTGAAACAGGGTCTTGCTAAATTTCCGAGAATGGACTCAAACATGTGATCTTCCTGTCTCAGTCTCCCAAGTACTGGGATTACAGGTGTGGGCCATCACACACCTGGTGTAACCAAAGTTGTTTGAAGCTCTCAGTCTGATCATCCCAACATCCCCACCATATCTAAGTCTGATTCTGATGCTCATTCAGTATCCTCAAACTCTATTTTTTGCCTTTTAGAATTCCTTGTGCAGCTGGGCATGGTGGCGCACGCTTGTAATCCCAGCATTTGGGAGGCTGAGACTGGAGCATCTGGGTTCACGGCCAGCCTCAGCTACCTAGTGAGGCACTCCGTAACTTAGTGAGACCCTGTTTCAAAATAAAGAATAAAAAAATAGGGCTGGGGGTATACCTCAGAGGTAGACTGCCCCGGGTTCAATACTCAGTACCGCAAAAACAAAACAAAACAAAACAAAAATTCCTTGTGCTTTTTTCTTGTTAGCTGCGCAAAATGTACTTGACAAAAAGAGCTGCTTTTTTTTTTTTTTTTTGTGTGTGTGTGTGTGTGTGTGTGTGTGTGGTACTGGGAATTAAACCCAGGGACATTTGACCTCCAAGCTACACCCTCAGTCCTATTTTTTATTCTTTATTTTGAAACAGGGTCTCACTAGGTTGCAGAGTGCCTCACTAGGTAGCTGAGGCTGGCTGTGAACCCAGATCCTCCAGTCTCAGCCTCCTAAGTACTGGGATTACAAGCGTGTGTCACCACACCTGGCTCAAAAAGAGCTTCTATAAATATCTCTTTTATAATATGGTGGCAAAAGTTAGTAATGGTGGGGGGGGGGAAGGGGAGGCATTCCTTTATCTTGTGATTAGGTCTTAATCTTTTAGTAGGCTAGTACCTTTGCATTGTGAACTTCACAGGTGACTTCACTATTTCTTTTCCCCTCCTCCTTTGCTGAGCCAGGATGGCTAAATTGGGTTAGATTTGGATATTTCCCTTCCCCAGGTCATTAGGCTCTGGTAAAATCCCAGAAGATTTGGAGTTTAAATGCTTAGTTTTCCTGAGTGTGAAGCAGGTTTCTTGTTTCCTGGTTACCGATTTGCTTCAGACAGAATAATCACACACATTACATGAAGCAGATTTATTATTTGCAGATAAGCAGCAAAGAACACAGATGCATAAGATTCATTGTGAGTAGCTCCCCTGGCTCAGCAAAGCCACCCAGCATGTCTGGAGTCTCATCCCTGAGGGCCCCACTTGCACTGCAGCTGAGAGGCCCCAGAAAGAAGCCCACACTGGGTGTTTATACCCCAGGGCAGTGTGACTCTGGCTCATTAGGTCGAAACACTGAAGGACATTGTTCTTCTAGGGGTGATAGGAACAGAGCCTGGTATGTTCTGGCCAGTTCCTCCTTATCTCAAGATGGTGTGCTCCCAGCACAGTCTACAGCTATTCTTAAGAACTACAAGTGAGAAAGAAGACAGAACTGAGCCTGTCCAAGGCCTGAAGTCCCCCTCCTTGACCTCGATGTCTCCCTTAGTAAACCCAGTGCATTTCCAGATCCTCCCTGGATCTGGAAGCAGAGATCTGTCTCATCATATCAGTGTAACACCTTGATTGACACAACCTCAGCCCAGCATGATGGAACCTTAGCCAGAACCCATATCACTAAGTACAAGAGGACCACACTAGAATGACCTGGCTTACCTGGAACAGTTACCTAGCCTTGGACCCAGAAATCCAGGTAAGAAGTTGCTAAAGAGACCAAACAAGGAGCCAGTGCATCTGTGTTTCTATGACACATGGGGTATTTATCCAGGTGCAGTAGGAGGAGTTAGCAATCTCACACACTCCTCATACTTGAGTGAAAAGGAAGTCTAAAACAGCTCCTTGGTCTTAAACAACTTACATGTAGGACTGGAAAGCAGAACTCTCATTGTTAGCCTTTTTATGGATTTATAGGAGCTCATTACTTATTAGGAAAACCTTTGAGGTATCAGTTTCAAATCCCACCCCTCCCCATCATTTATTGGTCTTTTGACTTAGTTCATGGTCATTTTTGCTCTCTAAGCTGTATTATTTATTGAGGATCACGTTCTGTGATGGGTGCTGAGGAAACCAGGATGAACAAGATCAATAATTTGTTTTCCTGGGATGTCCAGTCCACTGATTCAAAGAGGACGGGGTTAATAACAGCAGCACTGGATGTGAACAGAGATCTGGACTCCAGATTTGGCCCTGATGAAAGATTTGTGGTGCCCATGGCTGCCAAATATAGAATATCTCCTATGTGGCACAGATAGAGAAACAGATCCAGAGGAGGAAGGTGGCAGTCCAAGGTTTCATGGCAAATAGGTAGCCTGGTTATGGAAGCTTACTCATTTCTCTGTTCCCTGTATCACAACAGCTGCTCCTGACCAGCTCTGAGTCTTGAAACATCATCCCCTGAGAACCCCCCCCCCACACACACATACACACACACATGCTAAATCTAAAAGGTAGGATCTAGATTTTGACTGACTCAGTGTGTGTTAGGGGAGTATTTCGAGTAGCACATCTTGCTGCATTAGAGTGCAATTAGAGGACTTGCCTACTGGGACAGAGTTCTGCAAAGAGCTGCTCTTTGGACAGACCCAAAGAGGCATTTTGGGGAGTCAACCGCTCATTGCCCCCTCTCTGTACTTGGCAACTCCTACTGCAATTATTGCTGGACCTGGATGGCTACTTCTATGGTGAGAAACTTCTATCATCAACTCTTTGGTTACTTTCAAGTAGCAAAGGCAGGGTAAATGCTTATTGGTTTTTCTTTATTCACCAGACTTCAAAATGACTCATATTTTCACAGCATCCAAAGATTTTCTTAACGATCCTAATGAGCTCACAGATTTAAGTGCATCTGATGTGTTTTAGTTCATTGCAACTATCCCCATCGATGCTGAAATCAACTCATCTTTACCCAGGAGCTTTTGTACAAGCACTCTGTGCTCCTGAGGCTTGCCTGCTATCTGGTATGACGAGATATTATAGACTCATCTTGTACTGTTCTGCCCCCATAACCAGCCATTTCTCCAAGGAATTCCTTGTACTGGAAAATTACATTGGAAGGCCCCAGTCTAGGCTCAGCTGGCCCTTGGGAGAGTTTATTTATGTTTCCTGGATGAACATCATGGAAATTAGGGCATGGGTATCTCTTGCCCAAATCCAAAACAGATACTGACCAACGTTTGATTATAAAAGGGGAAATTTTCTTTTGCTTCTCAAAGGTTTCACAATTGCTTCTCAATTTTAGGCAGTGGTTTTCCACCTACTCTACATACCCTACATACTAGAATCCCTTGGGGAGGTTTTGTTTTTGTTTTTGTTTTTTTTTTAAACACTAATGTCTGGACCCATCCCTAGAGATTCTGCTTTAACTAGATTAGGATCTGGCTTGAGGCCTGGGATCATTAAGAGTGTGAAGCTGAGTCAGGCGTGGTGGCGCACACTTGTAATCCCAGCATTTGGGAGGCTGAGACTGGGTTCGCGGCCAGCCTCAGCTGCTTAGTGAGGCCCTCCGCAACTTAGTGATACCCTGTTTCAAAATAAAGAATAAAAAATAGGACTGGGGGTATAGCTCGGAGGTAGAATGCCCCTGGGTTCCATCCCCAGTACCACAAAAAAAAAAAAAAAAAAAAAGAGTGTGAAGCTCCCAGATGAGGCCTAATCCTGGCCATACATTATTTATCATTCCATGTTTGGTTTTTTGTTGTTTTTTTTTTTTTTTTTTGCTGGTAGAGGCATGCATGCACAGAACATTCATTTTGGGCTTTCCTTTATTTTATTTTTCAGTGGCTATGGATGTAATTTTTTAATTGGTGCATTATAATCATACATCTTAATGAGGTACAAGCTGGTAGAGGCATGCATGTACAGAACACTCATTTGGGGCTTTCCTTTAATGTAAAATTCACATGCATAGTTGTTCAGACCCCAGATCAAGGAGTCATCCTATTTTCTCCAAGCAGCCAAAATAGCAAAAAGGAGATCAGGTCATTCCCCTCTTTAAAACTCGGGTTAAAACTCCCATCTCTGGGTCTTTGTGCTCGCTGTCTCCTCTGCCTGCTATTTCTCCAATATTCATGAGACCCACTTCCTTGGCTCCGGTGTCACTTTGTGAGAGATGCTGCCCTGGACACACTCTCTCAAGTAGTACACACATGCCTTTGCTCCCCTGTGCTCTTGCTGCACAATGGAAAGAGCTGACCCCTACTCCAAATGAGCATATGGGGTTGGTCCTGACCACCGTGCGATGCAGAAGAGGACCAGGTATTCCTGGGAAGGAGCATCTGAATCCTTCCCATACACTATCATCCTTTCTGATAATTTCTTTTGTATGTATGTGGTACTGGGGGTTGAACCCATGGGCATTCTACCTCTGAGACATACCCCTAGTCCTATCTTATTTTTTGCTTTGAAACACAGTTTCCCTAAATTGCTGAAGCTGGCCTAGAATCTGCAATCCTCCTGTTTCAGCCTCCCAAGTACTGGGATTACAGGCATGCACATAATTTCTTTTAAAATAAATAGAGCTGGGTTGTAGCTAAATGATAGGACACTTGCATAGCATTCATGAGGCCGTGTGTGTATGCACACGTGTGTGCACACACACTTTTGTGTGGTACTGGGGATAAAACCTAGGGCCTCACACATACTAGGCAAGTGCTCTACCACCAAGATACACCCATATCCCTAAACTCTTCTCCTTTAAACCCATAAAGTATTTGAGAGGTCAAGCCAGAATGAGTCAATTTTCTTTTCCTTCTCTTGCCTAACACAAACTCACAAATATTCACCTGCCTGCTTATCCCATGAGGCATTAGCAACCCCGGGTGGTGAGAGAGAAGGTAGCCAGGACTTCTGGCTGCTTTTTCCCTCTGATTTTCATACTCTGTACTCACAAACCCATATAGCCTCTTCCCCACAGTTTGTCTTCCCTGTCCCTGCCATGCTAATGCTCTGGGCAAAGAGAGAGAATGCAGATACAAGTATCCTTTTGAGACATAAGTATATTGGGGAAAGGGACATATTGGAATCAGGTAAACAAAACTTACCAGAATCCTACCCATCCGTCCACACCATCCCTAACACTGGCTGCCAAGATGCTTCCCTACAATTCACATTCACCAGAGATGGTCAGGAGTAGCCTGGCTCTGGGAAGGAGCTCTTCATATGTGACTGCTGGTCTTCTAAACTTGACAATGGGTTTTTAGAGTGGTTCTCAGTGTTAGTGACATATTTGTATCACCCAGGAACTTAAATAAATAGGAAGGAAGGAAAGAAGGAAGAGAGAGAGAGAGAGATTGAGAGAGAGACAGACAGAGAGACTGACTGACTGATTGTTGCCTGGATCCTATCTCAGAGATTCTGATTTCATGGGCCTAGGGATCAGAATTTTTTTTTTTTTTTCAGTACTGGGGATGGAACCTGGGGGCATTCTACCTCCGAGCTACAGCCCCAGTCTTTTTTTTTTTTTTTTTTTAAATTCTTTATTTGAAACAGGGTCTCACTAAGTTTTGGAGGCTGGCTGTGAACCTGGATCCTCCAGTCTCAGCCTCCCAAATGCTGGGATTACAAGCGTGCGCCACCACAGAAAAATTTAAAACATCCCCAGGTGATTCTACTATGTATTCAAGATTGTCCAGCTTTGAAGCAAGGACATTGTCTTGCATCCTCTCAGTAGCTTGTATTGTGGATTCTAAATTCACTTATCAAATAAATTAAAAGAAAACCTGCTAATATTTAAAAGGCTGCTAAAGCTTCAAGCCCAAAGTCCACAAAGATCAACGCCTTTGATTTGTAGGGGTCCTTGTTACAGCCTTGCTTCTCAAAGTGTGCTTCATGGACCAGCAGAACATCAAGATTATCTGGAGCTTGTTAGAAATTTAGAAACTTGGGCTCTACACCAGATTGCTATACTGGTCTTGAGAGAGGCAAAACTGTCAGGATACACTACCCTCCCCCACACATATACTAAAAGGCTTGAACAAACACTAGCACAGTTTCTAGCATGTCAAGGCCTTGTCCTCCTTTGAGTCCCTGACGAGGGAAGCTCAAGGCTGCCAAAGAAATTTGCCATAGTTACAGCCAACACGTGACTATAGGCAGCTAACTTCCCTTTTCTTAGAACATTAACTTTATAAATTTTACAACTGTAAATCCTTTGACATATATATGTATCTCCTACAACTCCAGAGTGTTTCTCAAGGACCTGGGAACATCCCTTTGAAATGTAATTATCAAGAAAGCCAGGGCTGGCAGGCATGGTGGGACATGCCTATAATTACAGTATCTGGGAAACTGAGACAGGAGGACTGCAGGTTCAAGGCCAGCTTCAGTAACTTAATGGAACCCTCAGCAACTTAGTGAGACACTGTTTCAAAATAAAAAATAAAAGAGGCTGGGGGTATAGCTTGGAGGTAGAATGCTCCTGGGTTTAATCCAAGGAAGGAAGGGAAGGAAGGAAGGAAGGAAGGAAGGGGAGGGAGGGAGGGAGGGAGGGAGGAAGGAAGGAAGGAAGGAAGGAAGGAAGGAAGGAAGGAAGGAGAAAAGAAAGAGGGAAGAAAAGAAATAAGGAAGAAAAAAAGAGAGGGAGGCAGGAAAGTAGGTAGGTGGGGATCACAGGACACCCCATGTAATACGAGTACTTGGAAGGCTGAGACCTGAGACAGGAGGATTGCAGGTACAAGGTCAGCCTCAGCAATTTAGCTATAATGTGCTTCAAAATAAAAAATAAAATGGGTCTGGGGGTGTACCTTAGAGGTAGAATGCCCCTGGGTTCAGCCTCTAGTACTTCCCCCCCCCCCAAAAAAAAAGAAAGCCATCCAACCAGGGCTGACTCCCAAGCTCTGTGGGAGGCTGGAAACCTAACTTCATAAACTTGCAGTCAGCACACACAGAGTCCTCATCACACTGCCCAGTTCCCCACTAGCTTCTTGTAATTTGCCACTTCTCTGACCCCCTCTTACTTCATTTCTCCTTACGCATTCATTCATCCTTTAAAATCCTAGTCATTTCTGTACAGATTAGAGTTGACCTCGGTTCTATACTGAGAATTTTCTGTCCTCTAAGGAGAAAAAAATTCTGTCTTTCTGCCTTTAGCATCCACCTTTGTTTTTCTTCAAGTCTTCATGTTAACAATATCCTTAGATGACTTGAATGTACATTAGAGAAGCACTCATAAAATTTATCATTCTCTCAATGATTTCTAACAAACAGCTCTGAAGGGTAGGCAGGAATTTTTATGCCCGCTTTATGAATGGTGGTGCTGAGGGCCAGAGCTTTGCTTATGGTCGCAGCAAATTGGAAAATGAACCCACCTCATGACTCAATCCAGCGCTCTCCACGATGCCTTGCTAGCAAGAGAGAGAAGACCACATGGCATGTGAAGATCCAGGAGAAAACAGTTGGCAAAAGAGATCACACGAGCCGGGCGTGGTGGGGCACGCTTGAAACCCAGCATTCGGGAGGCTGAGACTGCAGGATCCAGGTTCTCGGCCAGCCTCAGCTACTTAGTGAGGCACTCTGCAACTTAGTGAGACCCTGTTTCAAAATAAAGAATAAAAAATAGGGCTGGGGATGTAGCTTGGAGGTAGAATGCCCCTGAGTTCAATTCCCAGTACCACAAAAAAGAAAAAAAACAAAAAAGAGATCACATTCAGGGTTCTACCTATGCATCCTCAATGCATAAGCGATTCCCGTCCCATTGACTACCACATCTACCCTTCTCCTTCTGGGCCAATTTGCTGCCTTGCTGGAGACTCCTTGGAGCTCCCTTTGGAGCTCTACTGACCTTATAGTTACATGACAAAATTAAAACACAGCAAATCAATTAATTAAGTCATATTTCCTTCTCTCTACGTCAATATGTTCATCTTCCTCCTGACTTGCTGTATTAGGCTAAAAGACCAACATAAAACCAGTTACCAATTTTAAACATATTTTAATTTCCTCCAGGAAAGACAGAAAAATCACTAACACTCACATGAGTAGTGGGATGAATCTTTCTGACCATTTTCTTTGGGGAGATGGGTACTGGGGATTGAACCCAGAGGCATTCTACCTCCAAGCTATACCCCTAGCCCAATTTTCTTCTTATTTGGAAACAGGTTGCTGAGAACCTTGCTAAGTTGCTGAGGCTGGCTTTGAATCTGTGATCCTCCTTGTCTCAGCTTCTCAAGTATGGGGATTATAAGCATGCGCCACCATGCCTGGCTTGACCATTTTCAAGGCTCTTAGATGATTAGAACTAGACTGCCCCCCCTTTCTATACCGTTGAAGAAGATTGATTTTCACTTTCAGCCAACTTTATGGTAAGTATTTTTATTATTATAAACATTTGTCAGAAAAACTGGTGTATACAGGTGATTTCTGGTACATAATTTTATTAGAGGCAGAGATAATTCTAGAAAAACATACCACTGAAGTTACAATGGAAGACAGTGAAAAAGGAATTTCACATTCTTATTCACCTTTATCAAATTATACTATGACATAACATTCCTTTAGATGAGTATTACCTTGACATTATATAGCAAGTTACTAGTAGAGACATACCACCAGCTATAAGCCTTATATTCTCTAATCTTCAAATCAATTATTATCTTTTCTTAGATCTTTTCTCTTTTTTAGGTGCTGAAAACTCTTGTATGCTAGGCAAGTGCTCTACCACCAAAGTATATCCTAGCCCCAACTTTCTTAAATTTTCAAAGGCATGAAAATAAAAATCATTTCAAATTATAGTACTCAAACCTCATATACATTTGTAATAAGCTGTAGCAATCAGCTTTAAACCGCACATTTCTATGTCTTACCTAAAATAATCCTCAGTAGTTTTTGAGTCTTTTCAGTTATTTTATTTTGGGGCCTATTTTGCCTTATTTGGACTAAACAGAAAACAATATTAAAATACATTAATACACAGTGAGAATACGTAGTTAATAATCCACAGTAATCTACTAAATGGTTTTCCTAACTCCTCAGGGCCATGAGTGGAGACAGCATATCCATGACCACAGGTGAGTGCCCCTGGTTATCCCTGAGCTGGGCAGTTTCATGTGATCATTTTTTTTCTGAGGCTGGAGTCTGCCGTTTGATCTTCTTCACAGCTTCCAGAACAGAAAGTGGGTTCACTTTGTCTCCAAATTCTTTTTCTCGGTGTTCAAGAAGGATGCCCTAAAAAGGGAACCAGAGGGAATGTCAGTGCCCATCTGAGTTCTTCATTCCTGAAACAGACACTGAGAACCAGCTGTCCACCAAGCCCTGTGCTCAGACGCAGAGACCACAGA
This sequence comes from Graphiurus murinus, assembly GCA_004027655.1. Lineage (NCBI taxonomy): Eukaryota > Metazoa > Chordata > Mammalia > Rodentia > Gliridae > Graphiurus > Graphiurus murinus. Next base: position 47,552 of record PVLC010003599.1, read on the forward strand.
TCCAATTCAGACTGGCATCGACCCTGCAGGAGGTCAGACTTTGGGGGAAGGTGGGTCAGGGAAGGAGGCCACATCACAAGTTTGGACTATACAAGGGGCACTAAGAGAGCAAGTAGCCAGGAGTGGTTAATCATAACAAAGGCATTGGGAAAGGCTTCACAGGTGATGAAGGACAGAAGGTAACTAGGATGTCCACAAGCAGAGAGGCAGGTAAGAGGACACATCAGTGAAAAGAATAGAAAGAAGCTAACACAAACAGAAAACCCTGACAACGCGGAGCTCGGTGGTCAGACTTGCACAGGGGCTGAATGGCCATCTGAGAAGGTAGACCCACTCTTTGCTCTAGTTGTCCTAAGAAACTGGAAGAGGCCACTCTTCTGATACTGGAAGCAAAATGCACTAAGACATAGGATACCCCCAAATTACTCTAAAGAAGTAGTAAAAATGGTAAAATGTATTTGAGATCAGCATTGGAGAATCCTTGTTAAAGAGTTTGTGTGTGTGTGTGGTGGTGGGGGGGGTTGTTTTGTTTTAGTACTAGGGATTAAACCCAAGGTTTCATGCATGATAGGCAAGCACTCTACCACTGAGCTACATCCCCAGTCCTTCTTCCTTCCTATCTATCTATCTATCTATCTATCTATCTATCTATCTATCTATCTATCTAATTTTTTCGGTATGGTACTGGGGATTGAATCCAGGGGCATTCTACCTCTGAGCTATACTCTCAACTCTATTTTTTTTTTTGCAGTACTGGGGATTGAACCCAGGGGCATTCTACCTCTGAGCTACATTCCCAGCCCTATTTTTTAGTCTTTATTTTGAAACAGGGTTTCAAAATAAAGTTGCGGAGGGCCTCACTATACTTAGCTGAGGCTGGTCACGAACCCATATCCTCCCGTCTCAGCCTCCCAAGTACTGGGATTACAAGCATGCACCACCACGTCTGGTTTACTTTATTTTGAGGCAGAATCTCCTTAAGTTACCAGCCCAGTCTTGAACTTGGCTATTCTTATGCCTCTGTTTCCTGAATAGCTAGGATTACAGGAGTGCATCATTGTGACTAAGGATCTTTAATTTATTTTTTTATTTATTTTTTGCGGTACTGGGGATTGAACTCAGGGGTATTCTACCTCCAACCTATATCCCCAACCCTATTTTTTATTCTTTATTTTGAAACCAAGTCTCACTAAGTTGTGGAGTGTCTCACCAGGTAGCTGAGGCTGGCCGCGAACCCGGATCCTCCGGTCTCAGCCTTCCAAATGCTGGGATTACAAGCGTGCGCCACCACGCCTGGCTTAACTTTATTTATTTACTTACTTACTTACTTACTTATTAGTACTAGGGATGGAACCCAGGGGTATTCGGTATTCTACCTCTGAGCTACACCCCCTAGCCCTCTTTCTTTTTTTTCTTGTGGTACTGGAGATTGAACTCAGGGGCATTCTACCTCTGAGCTACACCCCCAGCCTATTTTTTATTCTTTATTTTGAAACAGGGTCTCACTAAGTTGCGGAGTGCCTCACTAGGTAGCTGAGGCTGGCCTCGAACCTGGATTCTCCAGTCTCAGCCTCTCAAATGCTGGGATTACAAGCGTGTGCCACCACGCCCAGCTCCCTAGCTCTCTTTCATTCTTTTACTTTTTGAAATAGGGTCTCACTAAGTTGCTGGCTGCGAACAGGCTAGTTGCAAACCTGTAATCCTCCTGTCTCAGCCTCCCAAGCATGTGCCGCATGCCTGACTAGGGTCTTTAACCATTATACCTAGGAACTCAAATTTTTAAAACATCTGTTGCATGGCATGGTGGCATATACTTGCAATTCCCAGTTACTTGGAGGGCTGAGGTTGGATGATCACAGGTTTGAGGCTGCTTTGGCAAATGAGGAAGACCTGGCTCAAAATAAAAAACTAAGCCCGGCGTGGTAGCACACGCTTGTAATCCCAGCATTTGGGAGGCTGAGACCGGAGGATCTGGTTCGCGGCCAGCCTCAGCTACCTAGTGAGGCACTCCACAACTTAGCGAGGCCCTGTTTCAAAATAAAGAATAAACAATAGGGCTGGAGGTGTAGCTTGGAGGTAGAATGCCCCTGAGTTCAATCCCCAGTACTACACAAATAAATAAATAAATAATTAATTTAAAAACTAAAGAAAGAGTTGAGGGGTGTATCTCAATGATAGAGTACCCCAGGTTCAATCCTCAGTAATCTCCCAAATCTGTAAATATGCTGTCATTATTTATAAAGACTTATAAAAAGTCCCACCACACAATGGTGACCACAGGGGAAAAAATCAGGAAATCATATTTACTTGTAGGCAGTAAAAGTACTGAGAAAATACATCATAATATGGGGAAATGTTGATGATACACTGCTAAATTTTAAAAAAATGTAGTTTAGTAAGACATCAATGTCTAAGAATAAAAAAAGCCAGTCCATTCAGCTCTGTTCCAATGGGTTGTCTGTGGAAGTTCACAAGACAGCTCCCCTGCCCTTCCATTGTTTTGCTGTTTTCAAATTTTCTATAGGGCATATATAGTTCTTTAAAGTAAGTATGCTTTATGGATTATTATTACAAAAAATTAAAAATTGCCACTAGTGACACTGAGTGCTTATGATTATTAAAAAACAAAACAAACAAAAACAGAAAGACACTGAACAGTACCTGGCATAGTGGGGTGGTAAAAGCTCTGCTTCACGAAAAACTTAGGTGAGTCCAGCCACTCAGCCAGCCCAGTCAGCCTTCCACCAGGGAGGGGAGGCCAGAAACTCCAAGGAGAGCCAACAAAGTTAAACAGCACACCTAGCAACACCACGGTTGTGCCAGTCTGGCCTGTAAGCACCAGATGAGTCACCGCTGGGCAAGAAAAGGCCGGCAGGTTCGGGAACCCTGCCCTGGAGGCCACAGGAAGGCAGAGGTGGGAGGGGAGGGAATCCTACATACTTTGATGTAGTTACCAGAAAATTAGCAAAAAGGTCTGTGTTAAATCAGACGCCACATAATGCCAAGTTCTAATACAGATGAGCAAGAATGTTACTGAAGTGTGAAAGAAGAAATCAGAAATAAAGCTTAAAATCCAAGGATTCCTATCCCCACTTTTGTTTCTCCCAAATTGGAAAAACTATGCAGTTGTCAACATTGGTGGTGAGAACCAACCATGTGAACAGACCCTGTCTTTCTACAAAAAGAAAACTTTCTGCACAGGTGCATGTCATACCTGAGGCTGGCAGAGACCCTCCCAGAAGTCAAGGCCAACAGCCTCCAGGTTTTCCTCCTGTGCTCTGCTCACATCTACTCTACCCAGTTCTTGCCACACATCCACTGGCCTCTGTTGGCGCTGCCTCTAGTCCAACATGGGGCATCCACCCACTTGCATCCTGGGCCACACAGACCTTTTCACACTTTCCTTCTGGGGCCCCAGTACCGACTCTGGATCCTCATAACCAGGACCTACAATAGCCTGTCCACAGAGGGGTCGGCTGCTTCTCCAAGCACAGCCAGGGAAAAGCACAGTCTCCCCATGCTTCCTTGCCACTTCCCCTCATCAGGCCTGTTCTTATTCCTTCTTTCCTCTTCACTTGTCTCCATCGTCCAGCCTTGACATCTGGGAATACTACAATGGAGTAGCTAATAAACAATACAATGATGCTTTTGTGTGAGCACAGAAAACAACTTGAAGTTGGAAAGCCGGGGTGCCCGATGTTCCTGGGTACAGTCACTGTTCCCTTAGTCTCAGGTTCCTTGTCTGCTCACAGGTGAAGGTGAGTAGATGCTTGTGAGGTGCCAGCGAAGGTATAATCAATGGTCACTACCCTCCCTTCCCTTCCTCAGGTTCCCTAGCTTTCTGGAAGGAAGGCCAGGAGACCGTGAATAGGGAAAGTCACCCCCCACCCATGACAGGGTCCTTATGCTCACAGACACACTCCTACAGACCTACAAGGAAACACTGAGAGTTCACCTGCTTTCCTGGTCCCATCACAAAAACTCCCCCGAGGATGAAGCCTTCGCCATCTAGGTTTCCAGAGAAGCCTCCATTCCAGGCCCGGAAGATGTTGTACCACACACCCAGACGGACAAGTCCCATGAACACCATCTTGCGCCTTTGTGGACCGTAGAACTTTTTCTATGGAGTGAGAAAGACAGCACTCTTAAGTGCTGAGGACACTGAGAACCCTGCCAGATTTGACTTCTTAAAACATTTTTTTTCCACTTTTTTTTGGGGGGGGGAAGTGGTGCTGGGGATGGAACTTGGTACCTGGCACTTGCTAGGCAAGTGCTCTACTGCTTAGCTACCTCCCAGGCCCTGGTTTCAGCTTCTGATCTCAAGGCAGGCCTGACCTAGGAAATACTCTGACTCCCCCTTCTCACTGTCCTACCACCACTGTAACAGTGCTATATTCTGCAGACAGGGAGCAGAAGGGAAGGCAACATAGCTATGATGAATTTGAAGGCTCTGGGGTCTGTGCTATGGCCTGCCTGCACAGTGGGCTACTTCCCATCCTCCTGGGCCATACTGCAAGGAAGGGCTTTGGAAATAATGAAGAGAACAACTTTCAATTATGTCTGACTGTGCCCTGCTCAGAGGGCTGAGGGAGCCCCTGCAAGTTCTGGGTAGCTGAAGGGGAGGCTGGGCCTCCAGCTCCTTGCTACACTCCCCTTACGCCCCTAACTCTCCAGAGCTGAGCACAGTCCCCATCAGCCTGTGACCCACCACTCACAGAGCACGTACCTTTTCATCCAGGAAGATGTCTCCTTTGAAGTAGGGCTGGAAGTCCCTCACTTCATTCCTGACCTGCTCCTTCACCACTGCATAGAGAGGGACGCCCAGCTCATCCAGCTTGGGTTTCAGGGAGGACAGTTCCATAGCCTCCTGCAGAACACAGAGAGGGTCAGGGGCACGAACTCTGTTGCCTCTCTTCCCTACAGACCCACAGCATGGATAGCACTGAACAGAGAGGGACAGAGGTGACAAAATGCCAGAAATAATTCAGGCCTGTGTAGCCCAGGCTTCTTGTGTTTTCCATGGTGGGAAGGAGAGTTAGGCTCCCGTTGGGGTGTCCCAACCACAGCCTGAGGGGGTAGCCATAGCCGTGAGACTGCACCCAAATGTGTCTTCTACTCCCAGCCACAGTGCTTCTCTGCTACCTCATCTCCCAGCTCCTCTCCAGCACTAGCCAAACTATCCCAAGGGCCCATGTGCCACCCGCCACACAGGCCATGCTATTGTGACCTCCACACTCCTGCCTAGTGGGCTCCCCTTCCCTGCTGTGGCTTTTTCTCTCTCCAGCCCAAACTAGAAGGATCTCCTTGGCCTGTCCAGTTTGAGTGAAGCCCCTCCCCTCCCCTTCCTTCCCTTTCTCTTTCCCTCCTTCCTTCCCTTCTCCTTCCCCTCTTTCTTTGTGGCACTGGGGAATGGACCCAGGGACATTCTACCTCCAAGCTACACCCACAGCCCTTTTTATTTCGTTTGGGAATAGGGTCTTGCTGGGTTGCCAAGAGTCCTGCTAAGTTGCTGAGGCTGGCTTGGAATCCGTGATCCTCCTGTCTCGGCCTCCCAAGCACTGGGATTACAAGTATGCACTACCACACCTTCTGTGAAGCCCTGTTTCTCTGTGTATATTCTTCTTTCCCACTTGGCTGCTTTTTTGTGTGTGTGCTGAGTCTGTATGCTGCCACTAAGTTGAGTACTGTCACCTAGATTTCCAAATGCATCACCTAGTGAGAAACCATGTGTTCCATCTCTTGGACTGCCCAGTGCCTAGAACATGGCTGCATGAAGAAAAGGTACTACATGCCAGGTGGGAAGACATGAAGGTGGACATTGGGGAGAATGCAGCTGAGCCGAGCAGGACAGACATCCTAGGCCCTCATGAACCATGTGCTAAATGAATAAACCACACTGCCTGAGTCTCACTAACACTTTGATGGTAAGAACAAATTACTTTTTCACATTAGACATTAGAATTAAACAATTAGCAGGAAATACTTTTACATGTAGCCTGCTCACCTCCAATATAGGTATACATTGTATGGTGGCAGCTACATTTAAGTTTTCATTTATTTTCTAGAGTCACAACAAAAGGCTAGCTAGTGAAACAGAACTGATTATAATCCATTTATCAAGAGATTCAGTGAGTGGCAAATTTTGCCCTAGAGCAGAGAAGAGGGACTACAGTGTCTGATGTGGTCAAAGATCATCTGCCACAGATGAAAAGTTTCACTGGCTTCTTCTGGGCTCTTTACTATTGATATGTCACTGTACAAAGCTGTGAAATGGAAACTGAGTCATACACCTCTCCCAGCCTCTTCAAATAACCCAGTCTGGGGCTGGGCATGTAGCTCAATGGTAGAATGCTTGATTCCTAGCACTGGGGAAAAAACAGGAAAAAAAAAATCACAACATATAACCCAGACTAGCATCCACTCATCTATCTTTCTGGAAACTGTAAGTTTCCACAAAATGCTCTGCCAGGGCACAGACCAGCATAGAGGAAAACAGGGTACAATTAGCAAGAGCTGTTGCTCTCGGAATCTTCTGGGTTCTACTGGCCTCAAGAGATGGTCATAACAGGACCCTCCATGTTGGTGTCTGGAGGCATCACAGATTTGGAATCAAATGCCCTGAGTTTCAGCTCCACCTCTAGTGGGAGGCAGAATAATGGCCCTCTAAAGATGTCCTTGGCCTAATTCCCAGACCCTGTGAATATGTTATGTTACTTGAGCAGACCAAGATGAAATAAGATTAAAGTAAGATTATCCTAGGATATATGGGTAGGCCCAGTGTAGTCACCAGGGTCCTCAATGTGGGAGATGGAGGCAGAAGTTAGTGTCATGGGATACAATATGAAGATGTCTTGACCAGCTGACCTTAAAAATAGAGGAAGGGGCCTAAGCTAAGGGACACCAGTGGCCTCTAGAAGCTGGAAAAGGCAAAACAATGGATTCTCCTCCAGGGCCTCCAGGAGAAGTGGAAGAATGTGTCTGGATTCCATTTCAGAATTCTGACCTCCAGAGCTGTATGGTAATTGTGTTGTTTAAAGTCACTGAGCTTGCAGCAATTTGTTACGCAGTGATAGGAAATTGATACGCCTGCCCAGACAATGTGGCTTTGTCACAATCTCCGCACCTCTGCTCTGCCCTCTGCAAAATGAGAACAGAAACAACAGGCTGTGTTTTCAGGAGATCTGGTGAGGAGTCAGTGAGATGACAAGCATAGCAGTGCCCTGAGGGTGAGAAGTGGCTTCTCCCACCCTACAGTCAGGAAATCCCTCGGGGTTGGACATAGCAGCCAGAGGAAGTGGACAATAACCTGGACAGGGCAAAGCTGCAACTAGGGAAGCCATGTCAGGAGTACTGACACCAAGTTTTCTCCCAGGCAAGGAGCAATCTCAAAATTTAAGGCTTCAGCTACCCAGTGGACAGGCCAGCAAACTGCTCTGGCCCTCAGTTTACCTATCTATAAAGTAACAAGGTTGGGCCTGGGTCATTGCAAAGTTCCCTCTGGTGCTGGAAATTTATGATTCAGCAATCGCTTACTGTGCAGACAACAATGGCTTCCCTTTGAGGGGCCAACCTGGAGACCTCCAGGTCAGTGAGTTCCAGCTTTCATAAGTGTCTCATGCCAAATGCACCCACACCATTAGTATGACCAAGAACCCATAGAAGCGGAAGAGCCACCACAATAGAGTGTGTGGCTCTGGCTGTCCACAGTGGGTCCCCAAATGGAAGCAGACAGAAGGATCTGCTCTGCAGTATGACTTTGAAGAGCTTCCCTATGTGCTGTGGTTTCATCACAGATAGGGGCTGAGCATGCCCATGTCAGTAGCAGTGCATTTCCAGAAGCATGTGTCTGTTCTGAGTACTAGGAACACAGAATTGGACCTCACTGCTGCTCTGGACTAGACAGGAAGGTTGTCCAGGACACAGATGCCATAACACAGGGTGAAAGGCATGGAAGTATCACTGGAAAGTCAGATCTACTGCTAACCCCAGTAGGAGATGAAGAGTTGCTAAAAAGCAAGAACAGAGCCTGTGTCAAAGGAAATACCCAGAGCAAACAGCAGAGAGCAGCCAGTGTTGACAAAAAGCTAAAGTAGGCCTACGGGCTTCTTCCTAGCTGGAAAGGCTCTAGGCCCCACTTGTGGTGTCCTTTTCTCTGAACAGACCCTCAAAGGCACTTACCTCTCGACAGAGCAAACAGCCCGGCCTCCGCACAGCCATGATCACAGCTCCACTCTTTTCCCATAGCTCCTTGGCTTTGAAAGTCCTTGGTTCTAAGGGAGAAGAAATGGAAATTCAATATTTCCTCCTGACCCAGGTCAGTCCAGCTCTGACCCATAAGCAGCTCATGTCCTGTGCTAAGCCAAGCAGAGGTCAGAAACCAGGCCTGGGAGAAGACCTAGACAGGCATTTCACATGTGGAAAAAGAAGAAAATAGACAGGGAATATTCATCTTCCTGGGGAAAGTTAATAAAGCTCAAAGATCCTACTGTCTACACAAAAGGTTCCTTTCCCATAAAAATATATTTTCAAATGGAACATTCCAGATTGATATTTCTGGCAAAATGGCCATTCCCTTTTGGTCAGTGTTGCTGGACATGTTCATAATCCTTTAGGGAAGAAACATGGCCCAAACTGAAAAAGTCTTTTACTTTGGCCAAAAGTCCTCATTCTTAAAAACATATTCAAAGGAATTAATAGAAAAAAATTAATTTTTTTACCTAAATATGTTAACTGCAATATTATTAACAGAGTAGGGTAGAATATGTCCTACAAAGACATGCTTGGGAGCCAAATGTGGTGGCGCACGCTTATAATCCCAGTACTTGAGAGGCTGAGACCGGAGGATCCGGGTTCTCAGCCAGCCTCAGCTACTTGGTGAGGGTCTTTGGAACTTAGTGAGACCCTGTTTCAAAATAAAGATTAAAAAATAGGGCTGGGGGTGTAGCTCAGAGGTAGAATGCCCCTGGATTCTATCCCCAGCATAACAAAAACAAACAAACAAACAAATTCTTGGGGTAGGTACTGTAGTCCATTCTGGCTCTGAGGTGACAATGAGTTTGAATCTACTCATGTGGTTCTGGGAAGGCTATTTTCCTTTGTGGACCTCAGCTTCCTCATTTGTAAAATGCAGATATTATCTAATAGCTCTACCTTGGGCTGCAAGGCATATTAAAAGATGACTATAAAAGTTTCATTACTGTGTCTGGTCACAGAGAGTTAGTGAGGGCTCAATAAGTACAAACCCTTATTTTTTTAGTATTTACCACAGGGAAATAGATGTTATGTGAACAAGAAAGGAAAAAAGGAAGTGGGTGAGATTATGTATAATCAAAGGAGGCTGGGAAAGTCTGGGTTGAACAAGCGTTACAGGTCTCTCTGCACCTTACCAAGGAGACCAACCATGAGTCTGCAAAATCACATGCCTGCCTTGCTCTGACAAGCTTCCTCACTTACTAAACAAATGAGGCTTCCTTCTAGGACAATAATCTGGAGATCACCCAGTCAATGAGCCCACTGTCCACCAGTCAAACTCGCCTGCCACATCTGGGCATGAATGAACCCCCACTTAGCTTCAGCTCTGATGCTAAGAACACCCAGTGGGGAGGCAGACCTACACCTCAAAGTGTGTGGCTCTCAGCTGCCTATGATGGACTTTAGGTAGATCCCCCAGGGGAGGCAGACAGTGGTCTGTTCTAAAGTGTGACCATGAAGAGCTTTCCCATGGGTTGCAGCTTCATCATAGATGGGGGCTGAGCATGCTTGTACCAGTAACAATGTAGACACCCCCATTTCAATAAGCAAAACCCCCTGTGCTGAGCATCAGAACAGGGAATTGGATAATGAGTGTTTCTCAGACTCATATGACTAAGGGTCTCCTTTTTGTGCAGAAGATTCCATAAGCCTAGAATTCCTCAGAGCATCTTCCGGAAGAGCTGGTTTATTAAATGATGGTATAATCCATTACTAAATATTATGGAGCAATTTATTATTGTAGTCAGAGAATAATAGAGAATGAACAATGAGTTCGATAAAAGGTAAAAATAGCAGCTTATACCATATCACAAGTATATAATAATATGTATTCATGGAAAGGAATATGCCAAAAAATGGTAATTATGTTAGGATAACAGAACTTCTGGTAATTTAAAAAGTGTTACTAAATCTTCTCTAATGTTGTTGTATTTTCTTTTCAAGAAAAAAAGAAAGAAAGGAAGGAAGAAGAGAATAAAAGAAAAAAGAAAGAAAACAAAACAAAACCCAAGCAATCCTGCCTCCCAGCAACTTGGAAAAGTACTGAGCCTGGCAGGGTCACTACTTACCCTTCTCCAGTGTTTTCAGGTCTATATCTTCCAGATACTCCAGTCCCGCTTTCTGGGGCTTGGACAGAAACATGTCTGTGTTGGCCAGGAACAGTGCCAGGGCAGCAGCCCCCAGGGCTCCAGCACCAATGGACCACATCCCCATGGTGAAAATACTGGGGTCCTGGAGGAAAGACATCTCTGGAGACTGAGAGGAAGGAAGATGTCACTGCTCCCACAGGACAGCTGGAATCTGATCTCCTGCGCAAGGCTCCGAAGCACTGGCAGGCAGCTGGTTAGGAGGCCAGGGAGGAGGGTAGCAGCAGCAGCAGCAGCAGCAGCAGAGAGGAGACTGGATGAGGGTTGCTCAGCACCTGCCTCTACCAGAGCTTGGGGATGTGAAAACACATGCAGATTAGTGCTTCAAGGAGCTTGCCAGGGAGTTAGGAGCTATGGCAGAGAAAGGACAGTCTTCTCTTGCTGTTCCCTCTGCTCAAGCCCCAGGCAGTGGTCCCCTGCTCAGCATGCTCTGCCATGCATGACCCCTGGAGGCAGGATACTTCCTCATTCCTTTCCTCACCACTCTTTCCAACCCAAGTGGCTCAGCTAAGCCTCCCTGGATAATTCTCTCCACTGTGAGCAAAGGACACTTGTTTTTTGTTTTTGTTATTTTGTGGTACTGGGGATGGAACCCAGGGGCATTCTACCTCTGAGCTATATACCCAGCCCTATTTTATTCTGATACAGGGTCTCACTCACTAAATTGCAGAGGGCCTCACAAAGTTGCTGAGGCTGACTACAAACCTGCAATCCTCCTGTCTCAGCCTCCCAAGTACACAGATTACAAGCATGTACCACCACACATGACTGACAGGATACTTGTTTTATTAACCTTTCTTCCTTTCTCTTTAGTTTGACAATCCCCCAGAAACAGGAACCATATTCTATTTACTAAGGCCACAGCAAGTGTCCAGCAGGGCCTCACTCATGGTAGGGAAGTAATCTCAGTAAATTTCTCCCAATTGAGAATAGCTTTATTTTTTACTCATTATAGAAATAAAATAGGCTCATAGTTAAAATAAAACAAAAAACAATTTAAAAAGAAGCAATTCATAAAACCACAGTTGCTAAAAGGCAAATATCCTCCCAAACCCACCAACAAGAGAAGGCCACTGTTATACACCATGTCTAATCTGACATTTCCTTCTGTGGACAGGACGGCTTAGACATCTGCTGAATGATGGAAGAAAAGACTGAGGGAGTAGATGTTAAGCCAGAAGGAGCAAGGCACTATGGTGTCAGCATCAGGGGAGGTTGTCCCAGGCAGGTCCTGTTGGAGTCCAGCTTTGTTCCCAGCTGAGGCTGGATGCCTCACTAGTAAGGCTCCCCTCAGCTGGGCATCCTCATGCCTCTGGGTGGCAAGTCTTGGAAGCAGCACAGCCCTGTCACAGCAGAAGGGACCCCACCAGCCTTCCTTCTGACAATACTACCCTTCCATTTGGCTCTCCTGTCATCTTAGGATCTGACTTACTCTGGTGCCTTCCTCCCTGCAACCTGGCCTGATTCTGAGGACAGGCCAGAGTTCATGGCCCACCTAACCTCAGACTCAACTCGCCCCTGCAGGACTACACCCTGACAAGATTTCTCCAAAGACCTAGCTGGGGGATGGGCTGTGAGGCTGCACTGCAGTGAGGTGGGAGGAAGAAAAAAGGAGGCCAGACTAAAAAGTTCAGATTTGAGTTAAGAAATAAAAGAGAACTTCCAGGCAAGGGGTGACCAAATGAAAATGGCATTTAAGGAAGAGGAATCTGACATTTATATACTTGGGAAGAGGGAAAAAAAGAGGTCAGTATGTGTGTTTTGGGACAAGGGGGTGCTGCTAGGGACTGCTGTTAGGAGAGAGGAATTTCTTATAAGCACGGTGTTCAAAATGAAGTTCCTAAACAATAAGCTCACCACAAATGTGTGAAGTGAACTCAGCAGAACTGAATAATGAGGAAAATGACCTGTGGACGACCAAGTCCTTAGGACAAGGAGGAAAGAACCTTCCACAGGCTTCCTTCCAATTCTATTATGTGGCAAAGTTACACATTACTGGAGTATAGTTCACAGAACAATTAGGAGGAAAAAATCTTAGCTCTTGCCCACCTGCCATAAATAGGAGATTCCGCAGAGCCTGGAACAATGTTTGTACCTTTACGCATTCCTAAAACGTTTCTGGATTTGATAGGTGTGTATGATTCAGGACCACATGAATGGTGTCTGGACAGGAGAGGTGTCTGATCACAGATGTGGTAAACATTTCTGTGTCAGTGTGCAAAGGTCAGCTTACAGCTACCCTACAAATGAACTCGCTTTGACTCCTGGGATACATTGGTGCATTCAGGAAGTCCAGGGACCCTTACAGTTGGCTCCACATCCTTCCCACACTCCCCTGCTACACTTGGAGACAAATAGGCTGCATCTCCCCAGTGCCCATCTGCAGGTATCCAGCCTTTATGCTCATGGATACAACGAGGGAATCCAATTCAACTAGACTCAACATTTATTTCTAAACATTATTTGGCACTGACCTGTTCAATAAATGGCAATTTGGGAGGATATAAAAAGAACTAATACATAATCCTCGAGGAGATATAGACCTGGTACACAACTAACAGGAAAGTGGGTGGGAGGGTGAAGCTGCCTGGGCAAGGTGTTCACATGAGGTTGCAGCAGTGCAGGATGAGAGAGGTCTGGGCAGCCACAGAAGCATGAGGAAGAAGTGGCTTTGGAGCTGACATAGGACACAGGAAGCAGGGTGGAAGGGCTTGGCCCTGCCAGAGCTAACCAAGCTTGAGCAGGAGCAGGACTAGGGGCAGACAGTGCTGAAGGCACCATGAAATGGAAATTTCCACATCCCAAATGCTCCCATCTTCCTACCCCAAGTTCAAGGGCTGGGATATAAGACCTGGGTTTTAAAACTGCCAGGGGTGGCTGTGCATGGTGGTGCATGCCTGAGCTACCAGTACTTGGGAGGCTGAGACAGGAGGATTGCAGGTTCGAGGATGGCCTCAGCAAGAAGTAAGACTCTCATCAACCTAGCAAGACCCTATTTCCAAATAAGAAATAAAATCCAGCTGGGGTTATAGCATGAAGGTATAATACCTCTGGGTTCAAAACCCAGTACCACCAAAAAACAAAAACCAGGGGTACGGTTTTCTTTTCTTTGGGGGGGGGGTACTAGGGATTGAATCCAGGTCATTCTACCTCTGAGGTACACTCCAAGTCCTATTTTTTATTCTTTTCTTGAAACAGGGTTTCACTAAGTTGTAGAGGGCCTCACTAAGTAGCTGAGGCTGGCCACAAACCCGATTCTCCTGTCTCAGCCTCCCAAGTACTGGGATTACAAGCGTGCACCACCACGCCTGGCAGGGGTATTGTTTTCCACTCCTATTCCCCACTCCCAACACCAGATGTGATCCAAAAAGTGGGAGGAGAAAGTCACCCCTCTGGGGAGATGGTCCTCATCCTCAGAGCATCTCAGCACTCCTGTGAGCCAGGCCTCTCCACGAACACCCCTGCCCAGCGGGATCCCAGCTGCTGGCTCTTCTACCAATGATAAGCTGAGAAAAGTGACTTCTGGGAACATCCAGACAGGCACAGGTCCAGCCCTTCAGCCAAGCCCCCACAGCTACAAAACAACCCCCATCCTGGCATGTCTTAGAGCATAAACCACCCCTGTAACCTGCTGTGCAGCCTGAGCAGACCCTGGATCCTAGATCAGTTATCTACACACACACACACACACACACACACACATACACACACACACACAAAGGCTGGGTGGAGGAAAATAAAACGATACATTTCCACATGGGCCTCTAAGTCCACTAGCAACAGCAGAAGCAGGAGGCCAGTAACCCTGAATTTCCTTTGTGTCACTTGACATACATGGCCTAATTTCATGCACTCAACAGTTCTGTGATGCAGAAGTTAACCCTGTTTTGCAGCTGCCAATGCTGAGGTTCAGAGAAGTTCAGTAACTTCCCCATTGTCACAGAGCCAGCAGGCATCTATACTGCCACTTGAGCCAAGGTGAAAAGGAATAGGACTTCAAAGCTTCTAGTCTCTCTACTGTCACACTGGCCCCACTACACTTTCAGAAGTGGGTTTGTGGAGCTCAGGGGGTACCATCTCCTTTGTCTTAAGGAGAATGTAAAAAGATCGACTTACTTTTCAGCCATCAAATACAGTCAAACCATGTTTGCACTAAAGGAAATTTACCATCCACCAGATGTCCCTTCTCTTCCCCTCTCCTATCCCTTTTCCATTACGGAAAGGGTCTGTTGTTTACAGAAGAGCTAGCCCCCACCTGACAGCTACAGTATTTAATTCCCTGCTGTGGACTTATCCTCCTTCTCCCACAGAAGGTAAAGCAGGATGAGACCACAAACAACAGCTGTGGCAGATCTCTGTGGCAGCTCTGGTCTGGGAGGATCTAGGGGGTGGGGGATAAGCTGGGTTCCCTAGACCACACTAGGTCCGTTTCTCCCTGTCTCATTTTTCTCAACTCCAAAACAAGGGGATGCCAAGGTTCCTAGAGCTCTCGGGTGACATCCTGGGATTCCAGCATAAACAGCTTACTCTGGAATCTGAACATTCTTGGATTTCCATCACCCTACCCTACCCCACCCCTGTACTCCACTTTGCTCATTCAGCATCCAACTTTGAACCTGCTTCTTCCTTACACAAGGCACCTCCCCTTCCTCCCACATGGTCCCTGTCCCCAACCTCTGGAGGGACAAGCTGGGAACAGGTACTCACCATCTGCAGTGTGCACACCGATGCCTCTGCAGACAAAGAGGCTGTCCCACAGCAAGCAGGCAGGGTGAGCAGGCAGCGGGGGAGGGATGGAGGTGGGGCTCTGGAGTGGCGCCTATGCCCCTAAGCTCAGTCACTGCATAGGCAGGAACAGGCCACACGGAACCCTGGGGCTCCTGCAGCTGCCAACAGTTAATCTCCAGAAAACATCAAAATGGAGAGCTAGCCAAAGCCCCCTAGCCCTTCAAAAAGTTGAGCAAAGTTTTGAGTCACTTGCAGTCATGCAAATTATAACATTTCCCAAGTGCCAATAGTCTCCCCCTCTGCTATCTGGTGCATGATAATGAAGTGAAACCTTTAACACAGTCCACGTGTCACAAGGATGGTGTCAAAGGGACAAGTTCTTTCCTCTGTGGCTCCTTGTGCAGCCTGCTCCCTTGCCCAGGCCTCACCCCTTGCTCAGGAAGCCAGCTGGCACTCCCAAGTACTCTCGCCTGTCATCTCTCCATTACCAGCCTGTGCTTTCGCTGCCACTGGTGGCTTTTCTCAACTCATACTCCCTGGGTGACCTCACCTACTTCAGCACTTTGCCCCCAACCTGTGCATCAACTTATAAGTCCCCATTTCTGTCTCTGACTCAAAGTTTCCACTTAGGGGGTTCTATGTGTATCTCTGCTGTACTGTGTCAAAATGAACCTCTACTTGAGTCAATTCCTCCTCTGGTGCTCCCGATCTCAGCGAATGACACAAGCATACAGCCAACTGCTCAAGCCAGAACCCGGCAGTCATGCTTTACTTCTTCCACCCTCGTTGCCCACACCCAAAATCAGTGGGGAAGTTCTGTCCACCTTATAAAATACATCTCACTGCTACTGCCAAGCCCAGGCCCCTCTTGTTTTGTACCTAGCCTACTTCAATAGCTGCAGCATTGAATTTGGTTCTCTACAGTTTATTCTCTGTGCTGTAACCAGGGTGATATTAACATACCCTGACCTGGTCACATTCTCCCCTTGGTGTCAGCGCCTCACAATGAACCTCTGGGCACAGCCCACAGGGCTTAACTTCAGCCACCATTCTGGTTCCCTTCCCAACCAGACCATTCTACAAGCAAGGCTGTACTACTACTCCCTTTGTGTTTCCTTTACCCAGAATGTCTATCCCACCCATGCCAATTAGGTAAATGCTTACTTCTTTGTAACAAATAACACTCAGCACAAATAACACTTTCCCTCCAATTTCTTTCCTGAAAGTTGTGCTAGTTGACTTGTGCCGGTATTGAAAAACTACTCCAGTATTAACTTCCAATAAAAATGTAAAAAGCACTCAGGAAGGGAAAAATGCAGCTTTGCCTGTTACACTTCAGAACTCCCCCTCCCCTGTGCCCTTTGTCCTAATATTAACCCACAGTAAAAATGTAGAGGCAATTAAAACCCTTAGCCTTAAAAATATGTAGAGGCAATTAGTGCCTCTGTTTCTCTCCTATTCTTTGTGACCCGTCTTGGTATAAGAAATGTAAACTCCCAGGGTTACTTCAAACATCTGTAATTGGTAGGCAACCAATACAGCTGACACAACAAAGGTAGAAAAGATAGATTATTAACCCCTGCACTTAGTAAATGCACTGACCGGAGACAAGGAGCCACCACCTGCTAAGAAATAAGTCACTAGCCTATTGTCTTAGTAATGATGACAAGAACATACCAATAAGAAAACCTGTATTTAAAGGCCGGGGTCAGAGAGGAGGGCAGAGTTCCATTTTCGGGCTCTCTAGCATGTCTGTCAGGCACACTGCTTTTCTTCTCTTTGCTTTATATTTCCTACTGATTTTTTTTTTGCAGTACTGGGGATTGAACTCAGGGGCATTCTACCTCCGAGCTATACCCCCAGCCCTATTTTTTATTTTGAAACAGGGTCTCACTAAGTTGCAAAGTGCCTCACTAGGTAGCTGAGGCTGGCCTCGAATCTGGATCCTCCGGTCTCAGCCTCCCAAATGCTGGGATTACAAGCATGCGCCACCACGACCAGCTCCACTGATTTTGTAATAAAGAATTGTTGAAACTGCAACTGAGCTATTAGTTTTAATTTCCCAATTTAACTTATCTATTTGAATTGAGGAAAAGAGCCCACAGCACCGTTACAACCGTAACAGACTGCTCGCTCGCCTCTGATTACAGTGTACAAGAACACACACACACTTACTTACTAAGCAAATGGACTTCATGTGTTTTAGTTACTTACATGTCTGTCTCCACAATATCGTGACACAAGGAAGAACAGGAGGTGTTGTCTTATCTGTTTCTGCACTCCAGCACTCAAAACCAGACCCTGGTCAGCCAGCAGGTATTATGTACTTAATGAAAAAAACTGAATTTTACTCTTCAAACTCCACAGTGAGGCAGAGTTGGAACCATTCAATTTCAGCTCAGTGTGGAAGATAATTTTGGATAAGGCTGTCCTGATGTTTAAAAAAAAAATTCAACCTTGAAGTATACGTGACCTTACATTGTGTCCTAGCTCCAGTGTTGCTGGCAGGGCAATCAGACATAAGCTAAGTAGATATTTTGGGTGTGGACCTCATCTGTACAGATAGAGAAAGAAGTCAAAAATGCAGGATGCTATCCCAGTTAGAACTGTCCCATCCAGACTCTAATGTACCTGTGACTGTAGCTACAGGGATCTGAGGGGGCCCCAGGAAGCCATGGGGGCACCTGTCACACGCTTTCCTACCAGGTAAGCATCCTCACTTCCTCCTTCCCTGGGCTGAATTCCTGTCTGTTCAGTGAGCTGCCTCTGGGCAGAAACTAAGAAAGTCTTAATAAAATAAAGCATCAGCACTGGGTGGGCTAATTCATGTCTTAAACAAGTAGAGACAGTATCATATTCTCAGCATCAAGGGTACACCTGCCTGGCCCCACCCACCCAGGGAGTCTTCCCTCCTCAGAATGAGCTGGCGTGACACACATGGGAGAAGGAAGAAACGGGGGCTCAGGGAAACAAAAGAAACTAAGTGCACATGAATCTCCTTGCCTCCGGCTCCCCCGGTGAACAAGGCTAGAATACTTCATCTCCTCCCATCAAAGCTTTAGTTCATCTCTTCCCTGAGTAAGTGAGGTAACTAAGGCCTAGAGAAGGGGCTGGCTAGTTCCAGGTCATAGGGGTGGGACAGGTTGTCAGTAGCTACGCTGGGACTCAGGTCTGGGTCTCCCAGCTCCCAGTTCATGACTATTTATTCTGCATCAGTCCCAAGCAACCAGCTGTGAGCCAGAGGCCTCTAAAGCTAGAACAGTGTAGGGACTGGGGCTCAGGACAAGGGGCTCTGCAGGTCCTGAGACCTGATTACTGACTTCAAGCAAGCTGACTTCAAGACTGCTTCTGAACGGGGTCTAGGAAATCTGGTTCTTAAAGAGAACACCAGCCTCTTCCAGGCCCAATCCTTGGCAAGCAGCTTATAAACTAATGCCAAATGTTTTCTTAAGGGCTACATTGCCCATTTTTAGCTGAGAAGCTGGTCTGCACTTTTCCTACCCACAGTTAGAAGGCCTTGACAATTCTAGATACTAAAGAAACAGCCTGAAAATGCCAGTTTAGCAATGTGCAAACATGGGTACCCAGCACCCCGTGAGCAATAGGAGATGCCCTCTCAGCCACTAATGTCATATACCACAGAACCAGTCACACACAGTGGGCTTTCACCTCTCTGCCACAATCTCTGCTCCCTGGGGTGACTATCTGCTGGGCTCTGGCTTAGACCTCCTCTCAGATGCCAGATTCAGACCTTTGAACAGATGCTCAAAGCAGGAAAAGAAAGCATACTTGGCTGCTGGTAACCTTTGAGACATGGCTGAGGGTAAGGACTGTGGGGGCTGGGAGAGGTCCTTGCCTCTAAAGGGATCCTAAAGCTGCAGAAGCCCCAAATGATCTAGTCGTTCTGCCCCTCACTTGCACAGTGTCCTGCCAGGGCCCAGTTATATGGGTGTGGAGAGGAAGGCAAGGGTGATATTATACTAAAAAGTGGGCTTCAGGACCAAATCCTAAGCTCTCACTCTGACTCTGAGAAGTCATCTCATCCTGCTGAACTTCAGTATATTCTCAAAAACCATGACATTTTGAAAGGATGTTGTAAAGAATGTTTAAGAGAGCAACATGCAATGCAGAACACATTAGAGAATTGTAAAGCCACATTATCTTTCTCTTCTTCACTTACTCTCCTATGACAGCAGAACAGATACAAAACATTGAACTGCTCCACTGTGTCCCTGTAGGTCTGCCTCCTAGATCCAGGGGGAACCCTGGCTTGCCTTCACCTCTCTGCTGTCTGCCACTCCACAACACACACTTCATGCCACCCCTGCAGCAGCCTCACACTGTGTTCTGCACTAGCAGTGCCAAGGGAGGCAAAGGGCACCACCCAGCTGCATTCTCCCTGGGCCAGAGGTCTCTGAGCTCAGAGGTGAGGCTGGCTTCCTGCACAGCAGCCCTATAGTTCTTGCCACACAAGACTCAGTCAAAGGAGACTTGGAGCCTCTGCTCAACATTTCTCAAAGAGACAAATACCCAGCTGGCAGGAGAGTTGCCTGATTTCTGAGACACTGACAAAGCCTGGTTGCTTGAGCCCTAGAATTCAAGCCCTAACCAAACCTTCCAGGTGCCACACAAGCTGCTGAGACAACTGTCAGAAATGTCCTTTGCATACCTCTCAGGAATGATATACAGGGCCTCAACTACATGGTTTGCCTTTAAAAAGGAGGGGAATAGGAGAAGGCCAAACCAAGAATAACTGAGAGCTAACTGTAATTCCTACAAGCTGTACAAATCTAGACAAAGCACTGGCTTGAATCAGTAAAATGGGAACAGTTCCTAAATCACCTTCTACAGAGATGAAAGAATCCAAACTTAAGTGTATAAGAGCTGCTTCATAAGCCACCTTACAAAGAGTGCCATATATATGACACATAATTCTTCCTCATTTCTCAGTCAATGATTACCCCCAAAATGTTATCTGTAAAGCCGGGTGTGGTGGCATATACTTGTAATCCCAGTACTTGGGAGGCTGAGACCATACACAAAATGGAAGGTTTTCTGACCAATGAGTTTTTTTCTTTCTTTCTTTCTCTCTCTTTCTCTTTCTCTCTCTCTCTCTCTCTTCCTTTCTTTCTTGTGATACTGGGGATTGAACCCAGGGACATTCTACCGAGCTACACCACCAGCCCTTTTTATTTTTTAATTTATTATTATTATTATTTTGCAGTACTAGGGACTGAACCCAGGGGTATTCTATCTCAAAGCAACACCCCAGCCCTATTTTATTTTTTTATTTTGAAACAAGGTCCCACTAAGTTGCAGAGAGCTTCACTAAATAGCTGAGGCTGGCTGCGAACCTGCAATCCTCCTGTCTCAGCCTACCAAGTACTGGGATTACAAGCTTGCACCACCATGCCCGGCTCCTTTTTTGTTTTGAAAGAGGGCCTCACTAGATTACAGAGTCTCCTAGTTTGCTGAGGCTGGTCTCGAACCTGCAACCTTCCTTTCTCAACCTTCCAAGTACGGGAATTATAGGTCTGTGCTACCATGCCCAGTACCAATGAGTATTTCTTAGGAGTCAGGGTTTGCAGTCTGACTTCCAATTCTAAGTCTCCCAGGCTGGACCAAAGTAAGGAGCATCAAAGACTATATGACCTGGCTCCATGGTGATGCTTTTCAAAATAAATCCTAATTACTTTCTTTTTAAATGAATTACTTACAGTTGGTAAGAAAATTCATTCAAATAAAAACAAAAACAAACAAACAAAAAACCCAAAGTAAGGTCCAGGTCACTGAGTTGTGGAAAGAACATGGTGTGGTAGGCGTAAGAGGCACAGTCATCTGGATCTGAACCCCAGTCGACCTCCCGGACTCGCGGGGTGCCCTTCTGCACAGCCAGGCTGTCTTCACTGTACTGGCTTCGCCTCTGGCCACCTCCACCGCCACCTCCCTGCCCCTGCAACCAGGCTGAGGATGGGCTGCTCCATGGGTACCTGGCTTATCTCATTCCTACCCTTCAGCAGAGTGCTTTGAAACTTACGCTCGGGCCCTCCCCAATAGTAAATCCTGAGTTTGTAACCTTTGAAACAGGGGGTACAGAGGTGTCTGAGACTGAAGAAAGCTACAGCACGCAATTGTGTGCAGTACAAGAATGGACCAAGGTCACCAGCTTTGACTCCTCGTCCTCGGCCCCCTGGGCCACCCCGGCTGGATGTGCTTTTCTTCGGTCCTCTGTTCCAACCTGACAGGTCAGTACCACCAGCCTCATTCACCCTAGGTCGGGCAAACCAGGTTCTCCACCCTCAGATAGGCGCGGGTTTCCCCGCTGACATTGGCGCTGGGGCGCCTCCGACCCGATAAGGATCATCGTCCCGGGGTAGGGTCGGGCCGCCTCTGAAGGGGCTGCTAGAGCGCCCGCCCGGCCCGAGGGCGGGGACGTCAGCTTAGCACCTGCTTTCCCTGCGCTCCAGGCCGACTAATCCTCCTGGATCCTCACCTGCGCCGCGGTGGACCCCGCCTTCCCGACGTCACGGGACCTGCAGCGCCCCCAGCAGCAGCCGCCGAAACGGATGCCCCCGCCCGCCTTCTACCATGCGGGGCGCCGGCGCCCATACCTAAGTCGCCGGGGGCAAGGGGCGGGCTCTGCGCCTGCGCAGTTCCGGACCAGCGGCGCTGGGCTCCTCTCCGGTGACACGCCCCGCCCCTCACGCGCGTCCAGGCTCCGCCTCTGCCCCGCCTCCTCCGCGCCACCGTCTCGGTGCGACTCGGGGCACATTCTAGTCACTTCCTCGTTCGCACAGCGCTAACTTGGCTCACCCTTCGGCCAGTCGGTGAACACAGGCCCCTGACGTTGCCCTCATCGTGTCTAGAAGCACTTGTTACCCAGCTGAAGGTGGACACTTTCAGTCCTCTGCGGGTTCTTGACTAGGGGTATGGATGGGTGGGGTATTGGGGATTGAACCGAGGGGTGTTCTACCTCTGAGCTCCACCCCCAGCCCTACTTTATTTTTGAAAGAAGAGTCTAAGTTGCTGAGGGCTTCTCCGTGTTGCTGAGGCTGTCCTCCAACCTGCAATTCTCTTGTCTCAGCCTCTCCAAGTACCGGGATTACAGGGATCCACCACCATGCCTGGCCTTGAATAGTTTTTGGGTTTTTTGTTTTGTTTTAGTGGCCGTTTTGTTTTGGTATGACAATGCATAATATTCAGGACTGATTCATTCTGATGAGCGACCCTTCAAGCATTAGGAACAAATTCAGAATCGCCAGCCTCCATCCTCACCCCCAAATGCTGGTCAGTCAGAGGTGTGACCGGCCGCAAAAAGCATAGGCTCCGGGATGTTGCTTGCTCCTCTAAAACCCAGCAGCACTGAGAAGTAGAAAATCAGGCGGACACCCTACTGGTCAGAGTGGTCATCTGTCTGCAATGTCCCCCATATCCCTCATCTGGGCAGCACCTTCTAATGCATGAAGTCCAGAGTTTTCCCTGATTCACCGCCCTGGCTTCTCACTCAGACTTGAAGTCAAGGTTGTTTAGAAGTTTCATAACAACTTAGATAACACTTCAGGAAGCAGCTAGTATTGAAGTGGAAATTAAGTAAAAACTGTGCTTGGCTTCCATTATCTCAGGCCCAGATT